>CAJPEX010002661.1:0-24303 GCA_905338405.1 Notodromas monacha
AGAAGAAGAAGAAGAAGGCGTCGAGGTGGAAAATCGATCGTTGCGGGAACGGCGGCGGGATCCTGGGATCATTCCCGTCATTAACCGCAGCGTGGAAACCAAACACACGTTTCCTCCGCGGTTTTCCCGGCTGCTCGATAAACGACCGACAACAATAAAAGGTTCTGATCGGAACCAGGGAAGCCGAGGAGTATAAGTAGCAAGAATAAAATAATAAAACATAAATAATGTACAGCGTATAAAATACAACAACAACGAAAAAAAGTGCGGCCCGGGATTTCGACACATTCCCGCGCGTATTGATCGCTACGGGCTCACATCCATCAATCGATCCCACAATCTTCCCATACGACGAGGACTTTCTTTTTTTTTTTCATTCCAGAATTTGAATACTTAGCCTTATACTTGTTGTTTCCTTTTTTCTTTCGGCTTTCATCGTCGTGATTCGTTTTCTGTAGGTCACCGAGTTTCGTTCTCTTTTTCTTTGAGCAATAGGAGCGAAAATTCCGGCCGCAGGCGACGGCTATTCGAGGAATCGATCACGGAACCGATCGCGAATCACGGGCACATTCCGCGTTTCTTCGGTTATTGACAAGAACTATTTCTGGATGTCTTCATATATTTTTTCCGAATGTTTAGACTCATTGTTTGGATGCACAAGAATGCCGGGCCGGGGAATTCGAATGAAGTATTGAAAACTTTCGACGAAACGAAGAGAGACTACTTAGTTGCTGCGATTGGGACTTCATTTGGTGTCACAAGACCTATTCGATATTTTCCGCGGTTGATGAGTTCTATATGTGAAATCTTCGTGAATAAACGAGTTTTAAAAAAAATCAGTATTACGATACACGTTTTTATTTATGCTAATATCGTGTGATGGCCGGTTTTGGCGATAACTTTTCGCTAACAAATTATCTCATTATTTTGGCGACTTATTGCTGTTTTCACGCGATCATAGACCGACATTTTGCGAATGAATACAGGAAAAAATACAAAAGGATACTGCATTCAAACAAACGACACACACACAGTTTACACATGTTTTTTGAAGAAAATTACGGGGGAAACTTGGGTTCAGAAAATATTTCAGAGTTTTCCGCGTGCGCCGTTCCGCTATGGCAACAAAAAAGCGGCGACAATTCTAAAATTAAGATGAAATCGCATTTATTAGCTTAAAACAAAATGAGCCATTGAAATGCTGCTTCCTGCAATGTTTTCAGCTGTAATTGAGAGGCAAATTACCCTTTAACAAACCAGGCCAGAAAGTGAACAAAATTATTTGAACTCATTAATGGCGTGTTTGATCAATCATGTTCAACTTCCTTGACTATTTTGCAAATTATTTGGCAAGAAATGATCATTTGAATTACGTATTTACTCGTATAGTCAAAGCCTTTTTAAGTTTAACTTCAAACACGAGCAAAATTATTTGAGTTATGGGGGTTTTTGAGTTAAGGAAACAAGCACTCATAAGGGGGCAGAAAGACAAATGACAGGAATTTGTAATTGATGTCTATCTAGGTCTTAAATTTCTTCCTAAATGAGTGGACAGGATTTTGCTGAACTTAAAGGCCAGAGTGTATTTGCTCAATTTGTTTTTCACTTCCTTTCATAACACATTAAATATTACACTGTTATTGCTTTTCTCTTTCCTGCTTCAAAAAATTATAGACAGAAGACCTTCAGAAAATGCAACTCATGAAGGTTCGAGAGAAAAGCGTTCATGTTAGGCAGGCTTTTGATGCTTTTAATGCAAGGGAAATTCAGACAGGAACCTTGAAAAAATTGACATATGGAGATTTTCGATTTTCAAGTGGTTCGAATGATTGAGGTTCAACTTATTAATTCTATTTCTACTTATATTATTTATTTCTCCCGCTAAGACAAATACTTGCCCCCCAAAAAAGCCGGATATTCTTGTCCTACATGATTTTCCTTCCGAGCAAAAAAATATTATTTTTTTGGAACAATGATGAATTTTTTTTTCCAGACGAGAAAGTGAATTGCTCAGCAATCAATGAGCTGCATAGACTCGAGTACAATTGCTTCCCTTCTTTTTTTTTGCTGTGTATCCGTGGCAAGTCACGTAGCAAATCTAATGGAAAACGGAGACTCTTCACGGGAAAAAGACAATCAAGTCGTACACAATAACGTACCGGCTGGAAAGCGATATTTCCTCCATCTCCTGGCAATAAAACTTGATGGTTCCTCGCGCCCGGAGCCACAACTTTTTTTGTGATCGCATACCGTACTTACTTTCCCCCCTTCATTTTATAATCAATATCTGCTCGACCCTACTTATGGGAATGTATATAAGACAACAACTGTTATTCTAAGGTATACCCTGTCACTAGCTTCAGAAGATGTCAGAAACTTTACTTGTTCAGGGGGTCAGCAGTCCTGAAATTCAGATACTATTTCTTCCCCCAGCCTCTATTTCAATTCACACTGCATTCGAGAAAAACACGGGACAATCACATGAATTCCGAGTCAACGATTGGCCTTTTAAAAATATGGAATCTATTCTTAATGATTCGCCACACAATGCATCCAATTTCCAATGAAAAGATCGCGCAAATTAAAATTGGACCCAAAAATGAAGACCCAATTCACCTTTCTGGACATGCGAAACAATGACTTTGACGAATTTATGAACTTTGAATTTGAATTGTCAAATTTTCCGAGTAAACTTTTGATCGGGCTTTAAAAGGTTATTTGTGAAGTTTTTCAACCATCGAAGATTTGAACGCAAGAAAATTTCAACCATCCCACTATAAGACGCATCATTTTGCTGGCGAAACTAGGACTCAATAAATTTAAACTTCGTGTTTCGTTATTGCAGAAAACTAGAAAATACGTCTCATATATTTTTCACAGCTCTGTACATTCACAGTTCTTGGTATTCATGGCCGCATGAAATGAATTAAGACATCTCTTGAAAATGTTTTTTTCACACAATAACCCTTGCGAAGCCATGGCTAAATTCAAACCCGATATTTTCTGAGTCCATCAGGAAACCGGAAAGTGTGTCTCATATTTACTGAAGTACGCAATTCTTGGCCCTCACTACCGTATTGAATAAATTAAGACTCCTTTGTTAAAAATGCTCTTGAACCCAATAACCCGGTCCTGTGACTGTTAGATATACAGTAAATAACGATACAGTACATGCAAAAAAAAGTTAGAGACAAAGTAGTGCCGCTTGGGGAAAATGATTCCTTTTAAATTCTCGCACGTCCATCAGCATCAAGGCAGAAGGCTCGTATATGAAGCCCTCAGGTAGTAAAAATGTCTGTTTATGCGGCATCACGTGTCACTGTTAGGACCATATATATATATATATACGAAGAAGAAAGATTTAAACACGAAAAAAAGAGAGAGAGATAGAAGCACAGGATAGAAAACAAGAATCGGAAAAGCCGAAGGGAATAGTTCACGAAGAAGAAGAATATCTTGGGGTACGTTATCTGGATGCGACTGGCAGAGAAGCTGTTAAGCGATTCCTTGTAAGACCCGGTTATGTCGGAGAAAGCATTCCTGGAAACTCGCCGGCGCATTTTTAAACTCATTTGCATGCCACTTTGGCTATAGTTACATCAACGACCACCGCCTACCTTTTTTTTTTCTTTTCTTCTGCACTTGTCGTTTCCCAGGTTCCAGTATAGACAAATTGAGCATTTTCTATAGGACAATTTTCAAATTAAAGTACACTTATGCACCAAAAGAAGTGTCGATACATTTTTTTCCTTGCTAAATTTTCTGCTGGGATGCTGATGTAGTTGCATCAATAAACTGATCGTCCTTGTAAATTAATCTGATTAACGTCTCCCAGAAAGATGCACTCAAAATAGAAAGATCAAGAATGAAAATAAATGTGTCGTGGAAAGAAAATTGTTCCACTTCGTGCACAGAGGAATAACAAGTACCGTTTTTTCAAATTAAAATTTAAAAAAAACATCTTCGGCTAATGAATAGTCGATAATAAAATGTTTCAAGTCAAACGACTCAAACTACCGTACATTTACAGTTTTTCGCAGGAAAAACGTAAAAAATTTATAATTTGTGCGCAAGAATATATAGAAAAATGAGCTGTTGAACAGCAGATTACCCTTGATTTTGGTTGATTTTATTCCTAAATACACTGCGATATTTTATTCTGCTCGTATCTTATTTTGCATCCAAAAAGCAATGATGGGCATTGGAAATTTATATTTTGCCTAGTGTCAATATTTCTGAGAAAATTTTTAAGTATAGTTCGACGACAAGAATACAGCATTCTACATTTTTTGAGACAGAAAAAAAGTATTTAATTATCGTGTAAAATCAATTCATTTGGTATAACTGATTTCGTTGTTCTGGTCAGTATATTGAAAAGTATTTCTTCAGCAAGATTCAGCTAGGAAAATTTTGGATTTCCCTCTGCATCCCGGGGTTGATGATTGTTTGAGAGTCCTTCTTTTTGGTTATTGGGTTCACCATATTTTCAGGAAATTCCTTTGTCAATCATCAACCGTAATGTGTTCGAATTTATCCGGGTTTGTGATTTTGAAGGCCGTTTTTAATGCTACTCTGATGCCCTTTGTTTTATCTGCAATTGTAAATCACTCAAAAATGACTCATTTTATTTCGACTGAAACTTTAATAAAATATAAAGAGTGAGACATATTACAATCTCGACTTGAATGAATTCAATTCTCAAATTATCAATCTATGGAAGTTCTACTGACACTGTGTACTGTTAATTCGTGTATGCATATATTGCTATGTATATTTTTCATTTTTGACATGACGAACAGAGGACTGAACTTCACAGAAGAAAGCTGACCAAAACCATTCCACGCATCAGTCAAATTTTCTCTTGAATCTATTCATATTTTTCAAATTGATGATGAATAATTTGATGTCAAAGCGCTTGCAGAACTCATATTTTGGAGAAAAATACACACAAACTTCTTGTTATTCGCATTTTTCTCAAAAAACCAGTAAAAAATGAAACTAGAAAATTCATTATACATACTGCATTATTCTGAAAAAAATTTCATTTTTCAGGTATGAATATTTATGCATACAAAACTGTACGTCATTGAATGTAGGCAAGGTTTGCTTCAATTTTCCTCAATTACCTAAATTTTAATTGAGCTCTTATGAATTAAATAAATTTTGCACGTGACACAGCATTGATTGATCACCATGAAGGATGTCACATTCCCACAAAAATTGTTTGCAAATTATTTCAAATTTCTGTCGAAAAGAAAAATAAGTCAGCATAAAAAGGAATTGAGAAAATATTTGCATTTTTCCACCGCGTATCGGATATTAATTGAACCCCTTTCTCGCGCAATTGGGCTGCTCCCATTTTGACTCGGCGGTTATTTCACCCCTCGCCAACCCTTGCAATAATATTGTAACACATTCCACATTTCCGTTATTGAATGTAGGAAAATGCAACAACCCCACAGTCGACCCTCTGACACTTTCCTGGCCCGAAAACACAGTCCAATTTTGTTTTGTTTTGGAAAGGCTGACCTCACCGGTCAACCTGCGGGCACAGAGGTGCGATATCAGCGCAGGAAAAACTGCCTTGAGATTACACTCGTAGACAGTTGCCAAATAGGATTTTCTTCCTTTTGTATTTTTTCCCTCACATTCTTTCGACGACTTTTCTTTTCTCTATTTTCTATCGCATGCTGTTTAGTTTCGGTCGTCACACATACACATCAGAGCTATGAGAGAGAAGCACATCGGCGGGAAATGTGGAGCAGCTCAGTCGATCCCGGCGGTAGCAATAAAAGCCGTGCCCCCGGGGCTGCTCAAATCGTTGCCGAGACTAGCAGTTCTTCTTCTTTTTCTTTTTTTTCAACTACAGTATAATCATTATTCTTATTGTTGCATTTTCTTGGCCTGAACCGACGAGAAGATATTTCCTCCAGCCAGGCAATATTTATTCCCGCAGCGGAGGGACTGGATTCCACGCGACGATATCGTCTTCGGCACAAGATGCGCGCGGAGGAGGATGAGGAAAAGGAAAATTTTTTTTTTGAAAGAAAAAAGACTGAGGGAAAGAACGACGACGTCGACAAGACGCATTTCTCGGCGAATGACGGCCGTCGTATTTTTTACTTTACTGTATTATTATTTCATGTCCCGCATTCTCCGAGTGCCAGTGGTGTGGTGGTGGTGGTGGGCATTTTTTCGTTGTTGTCATGCTCACGCGGATGGACCTGATAGCCCGAGGCGGAGGCTGAGAGATGCGACCAACTTGGTCACACGAAACCTCCCCCGAGGGGTGCCCCTCGTTTTTTTTGCGACTGATGAAGAGTTCCTGTGTTATTGATTTCTTGAGGGTTTACCACAGTTATTGATCAGTGTTCCCCAACCCGTGATCGGAAATTTTCTCAAGCATAAAAAAGGCATCAAAACTATCAATGAAGGACATGAAAGTATCTCCATCTGAAATTTTTCCGGGAAAAATGCAGTTGAAATTACAATATCTCATGAAAAATAATATTGATTTTTCTCTTATTTTTAGCTAATGAAATAAATTATTTTAATTTTGAGAAATTTTTGTTCAAAAGCCCACCTTTCTAATTTTTTTGAAGACATTTCACTATACCCGCTTCATTGGTTCTCAATTATTTTTTTTTTGAAAAATCGGAAACTTTTTCAATACCTGCCACAAAGTACAGTATTTCAGGCAACACTTTTTTGGGCATGCGAAAATGCTACAAAACTTTGCCAGTCCATAGAACATTTTTTTAAACTTTGCTGGCCCGCAAAAATTTTTATGGAAATTCGCTGGTCCATGGCCAGAAAAGGTTGGGGAAAACTGCAGAACTGCAGAATTAGATAGACAGTCAATCTTCTATACATAGGGACAAGCAAAAACATCGACTTCGGGAGGTTTTGTGCTAGGTAAACCAATATTTTTTACAAGAGATAAAAAAGGAAGAATTGAGGGAAATTAAAATTGGTTATTTTTGTGGGGGATAACTTGTTGAATAAATGGGTTTACAGGATGCCGAAAATGGAGGCAAGGGTTCATTTGCCAAATTTGTCATTCACTTCCTTTTTTAAAGTATGAAGTCAAATTATTTTTGCTTAATTTTACTTTCCGTTATACCCCGAATAATACGCCACAAACGCTTTCAGAAATTCGAGTTATTACAAAAGTTTCAAGTGGAAATTCTTCAAGTTGGGAAGGTTTTTTTGTAATAAATGGCTCTGAAGAGAATTTGCAGGATGTAAAAACGATATTCTTCACAATCAAATTTTGAACGTAGTAAGGTTAAGGTTCGATTCATTGAGCTCCAACTGTATTTTGCATAAAAGAATCGCTCTGTTACGAATCTATGCTTCGGATAACGGTCTCCGTTTTGGGAAGAAAGACTGCATGCTTGGCAAGAACAAACAAAATCGAGGATGCTGTCGCAAATGTCGCTCCAACCATAATTCTTCAAAGGGATAAAAGTGTTTTGATGTTCTTGAACGGATGGAACATTCTTTCCGAATGTTTCTGGTTGTGTTCCACAAAGCGTGTAGCTTTTCACAAAGCATTGTTCTCAATTGCTTCCAGAATACCTAGGAATTTTATTATTCTTGGTGCCTGCTGGAGATTTTTATGAATAAACGTACAAAAATGATCTGGAAATTAATCTTTTTCACATGGAATTATTCGGATGTTTTAGAGGCATGGGAACGAAAGTTTCCACTTTCTTTAAAAAAAAAAAAAAAACAATGCAGTAAAGTAACTCAAGCAAATAAATACGATGTTTAGCAAGCAACCATGAACATTAAAAAAATATGTTATCTATCGAATCAAAATGACATCCCTTAACGTATAAATTTATACACAATAAACCTCTTTCGACGGATTTTTTAAGCGCATGATAAATTCGACATTCTACTTCGATATTAGATCAGACACGTTCTTCACACGATGCAAGATTGGGCCTATAATGAATGCATTGCTGCCATTAAAGTTTCGTGGAGGCAAAAATTACATTCATTAAAATCAGGAACGGGACTCAAAAACATTGAGTAAAACGGGAAACTCCATTTCCGATAAATATTTTTCTCCACTGAGCCGGTTCGCGTGAAATCAGTGTTACGCTTGATTTTTCATCCGCAAATGTTGCCATGAAACAAACGGAATTTATTTATGAATGGTCAACTGTTCATGAAAGCTCCGCGATCTTTTTGAATGGTACCACTCCGGAGATTTTCCCATAATCATGTACCAATATTAAACAAATTCTTTGACTTACCCTCAATTAGCTTCAGGTTTTTCCGTGCATGCACTTAGCAGGCAAGAATAATTAATTACGGGCACAGGATATCAAAAATAGTTTCCATCCAACCTACATTTTGTGTCAACTTTCTTAGCCCNATGAGAGAGAAGCACATCGGCGGGAAATGTGGAGCAGCTCAGTCGATCCCGGCGGTAGCAATAAAAGCCGTGCCCCCGGGGCTGCTCAAATCGTTGCCGAGACTAGCAGTTCTTCTTCTTCTTTTTTTTTCCTTTTCAACTACAGTATAATCATTATTCTTATTGTTGCATTTTCTTGGCCTGAACCGACGAGAAGATATTTCCTCCAGCCAGGCAATATTTATTCCCGCAGCGGAGGGACTGGATTCCACGCGACGATATCGTCTTCGGCACAAGATGCGCGCGGAGGAGGATGAGGAGAAGGAAAATATTTTTTTAAAGAAAAAAGACTGAGGGAAAGAACGACGACGTCGACAAGACGCATTTCTCGGCGAATGACGGCCGTCGTATTTTTTACTTTACTGTATTATTATTATTTCATGTCCCGCATTCTCCGAGTGCCAGTGGTGGTGGTGGTGGTGGGTTTTTTTTGTTGTTGTCATGCTCACGCGGATGGACCTGATAGCCCGAGGCGGAGGCTGAGAGATGCGACCAACTTGGTCACACGAAACCTCCCCCGAGGGGTGCCCCTCGTTTTTTTGCGAATGCTGATGAAGAGTTCCTGTGTCATTGATTTCTTGAGGGTTTACTACAGTTATTGATCATACACTAGTTCAGTGTTCCCCAACCCGTGGTCGGAAATTTTCTCAAGCATAAAAAAAGGCATCAAAACTATCAAGGAAGTACATGACAGTATCTTTATCTGACAATTTTCCGGGAAAATTGAAGTTGAAATTATGTCATGAAAAATAAAAGTTGAATTTTCTCTTATTTTCAGCTAATGAAATAAATCATTTTAATTTTGAGATACAGTATTCTCTTTCAAAAGCCCACCTTTCTAATTTTTTTGAAGACATTTCACTATACCCGCTTCATTGGTTCTCAATTATTTTTTTTTGTGAAAAATCGGAAACTTTTCCAATACCTGCCATAAAGTACAGTATTTCAGGCAACACTTTTTTGGGCATGCAAAAATGCTACAAAACTTTGCCAGTCCATAGAACATTTTTTTGTAACTTTGCTGGCCCGCAAAAATATTTATGGAAATTCGCTGGTCCATGGCCAGAAAAGGTTGGGGAAAACTGCAGAATTAGATAGACAGTCAATCTTCTATATATAGGGACAAGCAAAAACATAGACTTCGGGAGGTTTTGTGCTAGGTAAACAAATATTTTTTGCTAGAGATAAAAAAAGAAGAATTTAGGGAAATTAAAATTGGTTATTTTTGTGGGGGATAATTTGTTGAATAAACGGGGTTTACAGGATGCCGAAATTGGAGGCAAAGGTTCATTTGCCAAATTTGTCATTCACTTCCTTTTTTAAAGTATGAAGTCAAATTGTTATTGCTTTATTTTTATTTTCCGGTATACCGCGAATAATACGTCACAAACGCCTTGAGAAATTCGAGTTATTACAAAAGTTTCAAGTGGAAATTCTTCAAGTTGGGACGGTTTTTTTTTTGTAATAAATGGCTCTGAAGAGAATTTGCAGGATGTAAAAACGATATTCTACAGATCTACACAATCAAATTTTGAACTTATAGTAAGGTTAAGGTTCGATTCATCGAGCTCCAACTGTATTTTGCATAAAAGAATCGCTCTGTTACGAATCTATGCTTCGGATAACGGACTCCGTTTTGGAAGAAAGGCTGCATGCTTGGCAAGAACAAACAAAATCGAGGATGCTGTCGCAAATGTCGCTCCAACCATAATTCTTCAAAGGGATAAAAGTGTTTTGATGTTCTTGAACGGATGGAACATTCTTTCCGAATGTTTCTGGTTGTGTTCCACAAAGCGTGTAGCTTTTCACAGAGCATTGTTCTCAATTGCTTGCTTCCAGAATACCTAGGAATTTTATTATTCTTGGTGCCTGCTGGAGATTTTTATGAATAAACGTACAAAAATGATCTGAAAATTAATCTTTTTTACGTGGAATTATTCGGATATTTTTAGAGGCATGGGACCAAAAATTTCCACTTCCTTTAAAAAAAAATGCAGTAAAGTAACTCAAGCAAATAAATACGACGTTTAGCACGCAACCATGAACATTAAAAAAATATGTTAACTATCGAATGAAAATAATATCCCTCAACGTATAGATTTACACACAATAAACCTCTTTCGATGGACTTTCTAAACGCTTGATGAATTCGACATTCTACTTCGATATTAGACCAGACAAGTCTTTCACACGATGCAAGATTGGGCCTATAACGAATGCATTGATGCCATTGAATTATGTTTTGTGGAGGCAAAAATTACATTCATTAAAATCAGGAACGGGACTCAAAAACATTGAGTAAAACGGGAAACTCCACTTCCGATAAATATTTTTCTCCACTGAGCCGGTTCGCGTGAAATCAGTGTTACGCTTGATTTTTCATCCGCAAATGTTGCCATGAAACAAACGGAATTTATTTATGAATGGTCAACTGTTCATGAAAGCTCCGCGATCTTTTTGAATGGTACCACTCCGGAGATTTTCCCATAATCATGTACCAATATTAAACAAATTCTTTGACTTACCCTCAATTAGCTTCAGGTTTTTCCGTGCATGCACTTAGCAGGCAAGAATAATTAATTACGGGCACAGGATATCAAAAATAGTTTCCATCCAACCTACATTTTGTGTCAACTTTCTTAGCCCCTCCGAAGAAAAGAATATTTTTTGTTGATTCAAAATTGGCATCTATGAACTTTAAAAAAAGAGGTTGAACTGGTGAATAATATAGTTTAAATTCTGAAATCTTCGCTTTATTTTTGTCCAGAAATGTGGGGATAAGCCAGAGCCTTTTTTAAAAAATGCAGAGCTGTAGTACATTTGCCAAATTAATTATTCACTTACATTTGAAGAACATCATATCACACTAATACTGCTCTTCCATTTGGGATTCTTCCGAAACAGGAAAATTTTGGTTTGATCAAATGTCACCAATAAGCAAAATTCACCTGCTATGGTGGCCAAGGCCTAAGTCAGGAAAAATCTGGGAAAAGTATATTCAAAAAATTCTATATTAATATTATGCTATGAATACAGAAAAAATGCCAACCAGCCAGACAAATAAATTATTGGACAGAAGAATGTTGGATTTTTCTTAACTTAGATCTTGGTTCTAAGTTTAGGTGTTCACCACATTTCAATGCTTCTTGGGCACGAAATTTTGCAAAAATATCCTATACCTAGCAAAGAAGAAGGGATAAGAAAATCTATCGACAGGGTCCAATTGAAAATTTGATAAAGGTTTTTTTTTTTTTTACATAAGAGATTAGACCTAGGTCGAAATGTATAATTTGTCATACTTTTACTCTGCAGAGTCAAAGCCACAATTTCTGTAAGTATCCCTGACACCTTCCCTCAACAAAGTCGCTCATATTTATGTAACTCAGGTTCGCATCTCCCGCACATATATACAGCAGAATATAAACATAATTTTCAGCTTCTCAGCGTGTAGTACAACTTCAGCCACACATTTCAACTTGGGCGGGCCCCGGAGGAAAGAATAGAGAAAATGGAAACACCAGCGGGGGCAGAAAAAAAGGAAAATATCCTCAAAGGCGCCCTTCCGTCAAATCGTCGAGTGCTGGACCTGCTCGTAACGTGGGTTCTTTATAAAGATGTCCTGTCAAACATTTCTTTGAAAAGTGTTTAAAGAAAGTTTGAACTCATGGTGTGCTTGTAATTTCTGTCTTCAGTCTAATCCCCTCCAAGCGCACACAATCAAATTCAAAGAATGAAGGAAGAAGCAAAAAATATACTATATACCATTCTATGAAATAAAGAATTGCCCTTGATTTTTTTTTTTGAGCATCACTTTCAAGCACATGAAACAAAATGAAAGAGTGCCGAAGCACAGAATCTTTATTTCTATCGTAAGTAAATTTTATTTCTATTTATTTCTATTTATTTCTATTTATTTCTATTTATTTTTATTTCTTTTTATTCTTTATTTCTGTCGGATACCTTATTGTTATTTTTCATCTTAGTTATAGAAAGACGAAATAAGATTACTTAAAAAATCGGGAGATCTTTGATTCGGTTCTTCATATTTTGTGAAAAAGCCGTGAAGAAGACAGTGTATTCCTGTTCGAGGATTTGAAAGTTTTCGATCGAACTATATACACTGTGTTTATGAATAAATAAAACACGATAAATATACAAAATACATTCCAATTTTTCAGATTCTCAAAGAAAAGTCTTAGTGACCCAAGCTAGCAGCAGTGCTTCTATAATGGTTAAGCAAAAATTTATTCTCAAAGAGAATTTCTCCTATTTTAAATGAGCCTAGTACAGTATAAAAATATGAAAACCATATACAACTTGAAAAAAACAAAGAGAAACATAAATATGACTTTTTTCACGTTATACATTTTAGTCTTATGTTTTTCGTATTTAACGCCGATCATGATTCAAACGTATCCTTTGCAGCTGGAAAATTTCCAACGAGTTACCAAAAAACATCACATTTTTGAATGCACGTTGAAAATTCGAAAGATTTTGGCATATGGCATTTCGTCGGCAAATAATGTGAGACACCATCAAGCAGTAAAAAAATTAACCCAAAATTAATAAATGCCCCTTGATGAAGAAAATACGACTTGATCCTCAAGTAAATAGACGACAGATTATGTAGAATGCACATACAATGAAGACATGTGTTTTTTTCTTGTTTTCTAATGGCTCATTAAAAGATCCGTTCCTCTCATCCCCCTCGGATGAATTGAATTAAAAGGAAAGGCTTGATAATGGAAGAACGGGGAGGTAATCCCACCTGGTCGATTCTTTCCAAAAGAGGCAGTCATGGTCAATTTGTTTCGGTTTGGAAGAAACGACTTTACAAATGACATCATTTTCCTCCGCTCCGGGACGCCGTGCGAAATGACATCCTCTGTTTCACACGCGGCTATTGTTTCGCAGCACGCGATTTTTGGGATGGGGAATTATTCTCCTGATTTGTCCACCAGACGAACGCGTCCGGGTGGTTAATATCATTTAGAGAGGTATCCCTGATTACAGGCAGTGTTTAATTTACTGATTCTCTGGTCTTGATAATGGCTGACAAGGTGTCAAAACTGTGACTGTATATATACGTACAGTATTTACTCAAGTACCACGCGCACCTTTTTTGTCAAATTTCAGAAGAAAAAAACGGGTGCGCGTCATAAGAGGGTACAAATTTGTCAAGAAGTTTAGGAAGTTATGCGTGCACTATACTTGATTCTAATTGAGAAATTTGGAAAAAATGTAACAAGAAAACTTCTTTGTACTGAAGAAGGTGAAAATTGATCAGAATTTTTTTCAATTCATGTCTAAAGTCAATTTTTTGTTTTTATTTTCAAAATTTTGTGGTTTTAGATTCACTAAAAATTGGGGTGCGTGTTTTACTCAGGGATGAGATTTTAGCCAAATTTCCAGCTGAAAAACCCCTGTGTGTGCCTTACTTGAGGGTGCGCGGTACTTGAGTAAATACAGTGGTGCATGATGATCAATTGAGTAAACAATGGACTGCTTTCTATTGCAGGACAAATCAGGATTTTTTTCAATCTTTCCGAATTAAGGTGCTGTGGTTGGATAAAAAGACATCAATTCCTCAACTGAGGTGCGCAGGCGTACTGGATAAAATATTTTTTGATCAAGTCAGTCAAGTAGAATCTCCTCATTTCCCCGGACCTATCATCTTCATTCTATCATGGGATCCTTCAAAATCGTCGTAGACATCAAACCATTGCATCTGTAAATGTTCAATTCCTTCGGTGTAGGGAATTTCACAACAAAACGACCAGGACTTCTGAATTGGGTTCATTTTTAACTCGAATGCCATGCGCACTGTTATCCCTGAATTTTATCCAAAGAATGTGGACGCGGATTATGTTTCACAGGTTATGGCGTAGTTATTAAGAGATTTCCTCGAATTATCTGAATAAAAAAAAAGTACTGTACTGTATACAGTATAAGGTGCACGTCCAAAGAAAAGAATTCATGGCATGCAAACAAATACTCAGTAAGATGAAAAAAGAGAATGATACTTTTTCAATTTATTCCTCATTCCTTCGATTCCGTCATCTCATCAATGTTTGCTCCGATCGGCGAGACAAAAGTTGCGAAAAAACAAGTGTGAAATCATTTTTTTTCTATTTCGCAAACGAAGGACCAAGTTTAAATCCATATCAGAGCGATCCACAACACAAACTAATACCTCATCTCAAGCTCTAAATCGGATTGAAACAGCAGTGCTCATTTTTTTCAACCATTTTTGCCATCTGGTAGGAGTGAGTACAGTATTCAATTTTGAAAACATGTTCTGATGACCTTTAGAACCTGCGTTTTCCGGTTTCTCAACTTTTGTGAGGCTCGATAATGAGGAAAAGATTGTGCGCGGAAAAGATGTTCCTTGGGTTGCTGTCTGAGTTTCAAGTGGATAAAAGTCCGTCATCCAGAATTGACTTATTTTCCTAGGAAAAATGATGATCAGTTGGGCATTCCTGTCTATTTCTCCCTAATGCAGTTGAACCTTGCTAAGTTGAACCTCCCTAAGTGAAATAACTCCCTAACTTGAATTTTTTTTTTCAAGTTGCTGTCTGGATTCCCTTAAACCAATGCATCAAAAACCTCCCTAACTTGAAGTACTTTTCTCTCAAACCTCTGTAAGTCAAATTTTCTGATGCCTTTAGGTTATTATTTCCTCAAAATATGAAAGAGAAAATCTATAAAAAAATGATTTTATGCATCGTGAAATGAAGTGAAAGACTAATTAAACAATTGAACCCCTTCTTCCAAGTTCAGCAGGCTGTAAACTCATTAAGAAGCAAGTTTAGGTCCAGAATATCCTAAACTACAATTTCCCATTTTTTCCTTGAAGCAAAAATGTTTGTTTCCTTCACTCACAACCTCCCTAAGTCGAATTATTTTCCTGGTCTCCGAAAATTCGACTTACAGAGGTTCAACTGTACTGTATTTTCCAAACAAAACTAAAATTCGGGGAAATGTCCTGAGGTGATGAATAGAAAAGCAGCACTTCAGATCATAAATCCCTTATGCCTGATCCAAGTTTCGTCCGCTTTAAATCCCCCGGCCGTTCACCAAAGATGAAAAAAATAAAAACTGCGACACTGGGAAAATAAGTGAAAAAACTTACGTTTGTTGGTAGTAGTTTCCAGGAACGGAGAAGAAATCCATGGAAAACCTCACAGTTCTCTTTGCAGACACAAAATTTCACAGCACTTACTCCAAAGTCTCAGTCCGATACTTTTTCGCGACACGGTATCATCTTGCGCACATCCGATTCGTGAACAACCGAAGGAAGGAGAGGGAGAAAAAAAATCCGCACAACTTGGCGCGAAACGACCGAGAACTGACAGGGCGATCGAAAGTTCCTGCCAAGGTGGAAAAACCAGTTCGTTCCTCTCTCGCTCGTTTTCTTTTCTGCTCTTCACTTCTCTTCCTTTTTTTATATATCTTTTTCGTTCTACTTCCTTTTTTTTTAAAGTGTTCCTCCCAACGTACCAGCAGCGGAATTAACAGGCAAGACATGATGAAGTCTGCTACCTGCCGCAGCTGAATCCCCTTCAATTCCGAAGCATTTGAAGGCTTCTTATGAGGAATGCTGCTTCAGAAAAAATCTACTTGATATGGCTGGAACCACCGGTGCTACCGAAAATTATTGAATTTCATGATAACTTTGGTTTTCAAGACGGTAATCATGAATTTTCCTGCTTACATTTTTACAATACAGGTGAACCTTCATGAGTCGAACCTCTGTAAGTTGAATTTTTTTCAAGTCCATGTCTGAATCCCCTTATAATCAGTACATTAAAACCTCCCTAACTCAATTTTTTTTCTCTAAAACCTCTGTAAGTCAAACTGAGGCCTTCTGGTTATTATTTCCTCGAAATATGAAAGGGAAAACTATTGAAAGAAATAAGTTGATGCATCTTGAAAGGAATTGAAAGACAAAAATAGCAAATGAACCCCTGCCTCCAAGTTCAGGAAGGGGTAAACTCATTCAGGAGCTAGTTTTGGCACAGAATATCCTCACTCATGATTTCCTACACTTTTTGCACTTCTCCTCACGAAAAAGTGTTTTTTTTCTCAACTAGAAACCTCCAAGAATCAAAACCTCCCTAAGTCAAACCCTCCCTAAGTCAAATTTTTGTTCCTGGTCCCTAGACATCCAACTTATAGAGGTTCAACTGTATTGGTAAATGAAGATCTTATTAAATGGAAGATTTCTAGGAAACCAGGAAATAGTGGCAAAGGGCTTCAAAGTCTGTAAATGTCTTTGAGTTCATTTTTATCTGCGTATTACTGAAATTGTATTATTTTCACCATAAAATACTGTACGATACTTTGAATCTCAGCCAAGAACTGGAATAATCAGAATTACTGTAGTGGGTTTGTGATTTCTAGGTGTGAATGTGTGTGTCAGTTATTGGGACTTGATGAAAGAGTTGTTCAGATATTTATATTTCAGAAACCTTCAGCCTGGGCCATGGTGCTTGCTTTGTTTTATTGCTGATTCAGCAGCCCATTCTAACTCAAAATCAAGAGCTAGTATATGCTCACAAATATTCAGGGAAGAACCGAAAGTCATGGTGAAAAGTGTAAGAAAGCCTATGTAATCAAGTTCAACTTGCAAGGACAGACGTACCAATTGCTTGAGGTTAATGAGTTCTGTTTTATTTGTAAAACAAAGATTCAAGAGTTGAAAAAAAAAATTCTGTGAATCTGCTGGTTTGTGAAACTCATATTGATGATAAACACCCTGTGGCATGTTTTCAGTTGCTACATATGAGGCTCAGTAACTTGTAATATACTGTTCAGCAGTGTTCCCCAACCTGTGATCTGCTGACCAGCGCTGGTCTTCAGAAAATTTTTGCCAGGCCATGGGAAATTTCTGCAGCATAATAAATTTAAGAAAAAATGAGGTGCACTATCTTGATCTGAAAATTTTGCGAGACAATCATTGGCAGTTGAAATTATCCAGTGAAAAATAAAAGTTGGCTTTTTATTTTCCTAATAACACTTGGACAAATTTTCACTGGCTGAAATTGACTATTTAAATTTTTTTCATTTTGAGAAATATTTCTTCAAGACACCTTTCTAATTTTTAAAGACATTCTGCCATAGCGGCTTCATGTTTCTCAATTTGTAAAAAAAAACAGAAACTTTTAAAATACATAAACTGATTAAGTTTTTCAAACAAAACTTTTCATAGTCTGCAAAAAGTTGTTGAAACTTTGCCAGTCCACAGGAAATTCATGAGAAATTTCCAGTCTTCAAAAAATGACGAGGAAATTTGCCAGTCCGCAGGCCTAAAAATGTTGGGAAACACTGATCTACAAGTATACTTTACAAGAGTAATCAAGGTGGACTCTTTAAATACAGTGATCTTGCCAACAAAAATTTTCTTGAATAAGAAAGTTTGTCTTTTGGTCCCATGTCGTTCTCATTTTTGTCCCTTGCATTTATTTTGTTTTAGAGGGCGAGTCACCTTAATTACCTGTAATTTTATCCTTTTTGGAATCCTGATTTTTTCTGCTCATTTCAAACTCATAGATTTTATAAAATGTATTATACCCGCAGCTTTTATTCTATCTAGCAAAACGTTGCAATTGATGACCAAATCAAAATTTTAAAATTCATTTGCATGCAAAACTGATCAGAGTTGGTAAAAGGGAGCATGCTCAATCAGCTTCTCGCTGGGACTTAAGGCGGGTTTCGCATCAAGCGGCGAACCTGTCGACCGAATTAAAACGCACTACGCGCAATTAAAAGCAGTCGTAATGAGACAGACCGTTTCGCCCCCTGAACAAACAACCGCCGACAAGACACACAAAGCAGACGCATACAAACAAGCTACGGATTATAAGCACCGCCGTACTTCCGAGGCGCCCCCGCGCAAAATAGACACACACGCTTTCCGAGGAGGCGTCCCGAAAGGTCCGCGACCCGCGGCGGCCAATGAGAGTCCCGCGCGGCGGATCCGGCGAACCGCGAGGGCGGCACCAAAAGCCAACTTCCTTCCCGCTGCTCCCACGTGTTTCCTTCAGAAATGGAATGAAAGCTTTTTTTTTCTCCTCGCGAATTCATGCCCTAAGTATTTATTTTTTTGGAATGTGTTCAGCAACCAAGCTTCTATAGGCAACGGCATAATCTGGATTTTTGTTCTAAAAATAAAATAATTTTTTTTTTCAGAAAACCTAATTCGCTGTCTAATTATTTAGCTCTTACTCGACCGTTGCTGAGCTCAGTGAGCTGGAAAATGATGGCGTTTAATCCTAACTGCTAATGCCTATGATTAATCCTTGCTTCTATACCTAATTTCATCAGCAGAGATGGCTGATATTCTCTGAATCGCCTGGAGCAGTCTTCCCCAACTTTTCTAGACCCGAAAGATTCCCAATAATTTTCCTGGGGACTGGCAAAGTTTCATAAAATGTCAGCAGACTCCAAAAGCTTTTGTTTGGAAGACTTATTTATGCCAGGTATTCAAAAGTGTCTGCTTTAAAAAAAATCCAGTTAGGCACCAATGAAGCAGCTATAGCTGAATTTAATTGTAAAAAAAAATTAGACAGGCGGGCTTGAAGAATTAAAACTTAAAATTATTTATTTCAGTGAGTGAAAATTTGTCTGAATATTTCCGTATCGTAAAATGTACGCAAAGCAGACAAAGTTCCATTTCTTAGTGGCTCAGCTGAAACTTTCAACAACGTTACAATCCGTTTTCCAAGTACTTTAATTTGTATACGTTAACTTGGAAGCAACGTCCCTGGATAAAGTTGCATTAGTACATGATCACAGACTAAGGATTGCTTCCGAAGTTCCGACGCACCTAAAATGTCCATGGTTCCATTTTATTCTTATTACTTTATTAGTCTGGTTCTGTGAATTAAAAAAAAAAAAGATCATGAGGAAAAGCGCATTCCAAAAGGAGACAATCAACAAATAATGAGCTTCATGGATATACGAAGCTTGTTCGCGGAAATCGCCTCAGCTTCTGGAACAATGTTTCATCTTCGTTCGGAAAATACATTATCAATAAGTTATGAATGTTTGCTCGAGAACGGTTCATTGTCCAACAAAATTCATACGATGCATAAATATTATAATAATTTGACGTTTCATGTACAGTTTTGGATTATTTGGGGCACACATTTTATAACGTTCTATCGTAATTTTAATTTCGCTAATTTGATAAACGCAACAAACAACGAGGATTGATCTCTATAAAAAAACGTCTTTCAACTGAGAAAAACTGAAGCCAAACTATTACGGTATATTTTCTGCTGAAAATAAATTTCTCGAGAATAACCCAACGTAAAAGATCGTGGTTTCATGAGTGATAGTGATGCTTTGCAGAAAAGCAGCGACATCTTTCAACGAATCAAAAGTTTTTTCCATCACTTTAGGCATATTTTGCAGCAGCTCTCAGTATGAAAATTCAATTGCTGAACCATTTTTCGCTTGACGGAATTCATCTGAGAGGTTTGAGTTCTAAAATTGCTTCACCATTGAATTCTTGCTTGGGGCAGTTTCAATTTAAAGATAATCACTATCAAAAGTGTGTTCCGATGAAATATTCAAAAATTCACAAAATGAAGCCATCCACCACTACAGCTGTAAAATACAGTCAGTCATCCATTTCGAAATGCAATTCGTGCCAAATGATGAAATTTATTTTGGTGCATTGAGATTCCCGTCATACATCCAAGTGCAAATCGCGAAAATGTTGCATTTTACACCCAAAACAACGATGCTTTCAGCCAAGTTGTTGCTGCTTTAGAAACAGAACTGCTTTCGACCATTGAATATCAGAATCATGTAAGTGAAGAAAACTCCCATGATCTGCAAAAAGGGACATTTTCAAAATGCGGACATTTTGGTAAGTTCAATTCAATTTGACTTACTGAAAATATGTTGCTTCTGGTGAAATCAAAAAAACTCCAAGCCTTGACGCAAAGTTCTTCTGCCAACATGCAACGCACCATTCCAACTGCCTGTCAGGGAATTTGTCACTTTTGTTATTTTGAAAACAAATTTTATGGTCCCTCAGAAGTCAGAACTCTAGGCAAACTGGAAAAACACTTTAAGTTATTACTCAAAAATGTCAACATTATGAACCAAAAATATAAAGTTGATGAGAAAATCCCCAGCAAAAGGTCGCTTCAGAAACCCGCAGTGTAAAAAAGCGCAACAGTTTTTTTTTCAGTCTTCCTTCAGATAGAAAAAAAGATTGAACCATTTTTTGAGGTTCCTGAAAAGGAAAAACAATTCATTGTACAGAATTACCAATTTTCGAACAGGCTTCGGGTCTGGCCAATTTTTAGACAGCATTCGGGTGATTGTTGGAACCATTCTTTTGCCTCTGTGATACACCGTCGCATGGAAATGGCCCAAGATGTTTTGTCGAATGATAACCATTGCAACCATTCCTATAGGTTGAAAATAAGAAAATTGACAAAACTTCCAGCACATACGTAAATTATGAGTTACTTACCAAAATACAAGGTTTTCTGGGATGGTTCAATGCCCTCACTGATGATTCCAACTGAAGTAATCGCGATAACAACAGTTTCCAAGGCAAAATTGAAGAATAACAACTGCAAGAAGAACATTTTGTATTTAGAATGCAGCACATATGGATTAATGTTTTTAGTGATTATACGTCGGATTTCTGGCCACAAATATTCCACAAGAATGATTCACGACAATATCCTACTGGTTTCATCAATATTAGTAATTATTGTGAAACGACTTCTGTGGGATATATTCCAAGCTTCATGCTCTTGAAAAGATATTCGAGTCATCATATTAGTCAGTATTCTGCCTATTAAAATTTAAATGAAAAGGGAATCCAGAAGCAGACAAGTTGTGAAAGTGCAATTCAGCATAGCAGTCTTCCTGCATGAACTTGCTTATGGCGGTATTGAAAACTTTTCATAAAAGTAAACCCGACTTTTCAACTGCAAATTAAACTCCATCTCTTACATTGGAGATTAATTCAAACTTATTTTCTGCGCACTGGTTTTCTTAGCGAAAGCGTAATCGTTGGAATCAGTGAAGATGTCGCACTCACTGGACCAAGCATCTCATTGAATTTCTCCACCAGGTTTAGGAGCTTGACATAAACTTTGAACAGATTTTGCAAATCCTCCAAGCAAGGTTTTTTGTCGAAGACCCCCTTTGCACTTCTATCCTTCTGCACTTCTCGTGTGCCCATGAAATTCCCGCTTTTCACGCCATGACAGATCGCTTCCACGACGTATTGTCAATTTTTCGCTCTGGTAGGACTCTTGCTAGTGCAATTATTGACCACACAGACCAGAAACATATGCAGGAAAATATGAAGGCACTGCTGGCCAGTCTCTTGACTATGCTCATGCTGCCTTTAGTATCTGCAAAATAGGAACAAATCTGTAATAATTATATGAATGCATGACCTGGAAATAAAAGTTGCTTTTTCTGAGAGGTTCAGCCTCACTTTAAAATCTTCGATTTTTTTGAAATTATCTGGTTCTGTCGGATCAAGATTTAGCTTGAATTTCTGCTGTGCTGTACAAAAACCTCGAATTTTCCGTTCAAAACGTGAAGAAGTTTTAATCATTGAATAGCACAGAATTTTCACTTAATGCCATCATTAAATTTTAGTACTCACTCGCAGAACTTGCAGAACTCGATGAATGCAAATGAGGCGAAAGTGCTGTCCACCAAACAATCTTGAATAATGGTGCCAAAGTTTCCTCAAGGGCTGGAACACTTTTATCCAAATTTTCCATCTTCTTGGAATCTTGCAAGTGTTGATTCTCTTCATTTGATTCTTGTAACAATTTTGATGACGGTGACCTGTGTCTCACCGAGGATTGCATTTTTCAAAATTTTCGGATACTGTATTCGAAACTTCAAATTTTTTTTTCTTCGAGCTTTGGCTGCTTTCTGTTTTTCGTTTCCACCTTTTGGAACAATACTGACTGAACACTGATGTCAGTTTCAGCTCTGCTTGGATTATAAACGTTTGTTTTGGCCATCAATCATCCTCTAGCAAAATTACGTGTTGCAGTAAAATCTGTACATTTCGTCCAAAAAGAGAACATGAGAAAGGAATAAAAAATGTATACATGTTTCGCTGATACAATCAAATTGATCATAATCTCGGACTGAGGGGCAGCATTTCAAAAGGTAGTGATTTTCTAGGTGTATCCCAAAAACGCGCAAAATGCTGGCTAAATGACTATTTTTTTTTCTCGCTGAATTAAATATTAGCAAGAAATGTGAGTCGCTGCGCCGTTTTCAAATCAATATTTCATTTATTCCATGTGCTCTCAATACATCAAGAATGAAACTATCCCATGCACAGTACTGTACACGAATTCGCAGGTATACTGATGATTTCAAGGTTTGTGAACATCATGTTCAATTGATTGATCCCGGATTTATTTCGGAGCTGGAATTCTCTCTCGTGATTGTCGACGATTAGCAAGGATTTCAAAAACGAGGAAAATGAAGGATATCGAAATTCCAATGAAGAAAATGAAGAAGGCTCCTTTGAAGTGCGTCAAATGCAGGACAACTGGGTCATCGGTTGGATTTGTTTGCAGAGCTTTTCCTTCTGTGATGAAAAATAAAGGGACCGATAAATTTTTTGCAAGCTGACAACGAAACGTATAAAAAAGGTTTTTTTGCAGGTTATTGTACCGAAAATGAATTTCACGGTTAAATGCTTCTTCTCAACATCCCGGTATATAGGAATAGTTCCAAAAATGTTCTCCAAAACACTGATTAGAAATGTTTAATCAATTACAGTATATACAAGAGTTTGCATATTACTTATAAAAGAAACTCCGACTTTAGGAACATTTTTCAAAAATTTGAAATCGAAATGTGCACATTTGATCACTCAGTAAAGCAAATTTCGATTAGATTTTTCCTCTTCGTTCTTCTATTGCAGTACAGGATGACCTTGCTTTATTAGAACGGAAAATCTGTTTATTCCACTCGGCAAGAATTTGAATTTTCTGGAACTTTTTAATATTGAAAAAATACCCCGCCGGGAAAATCTCAAAATTTATGAATCTTAGATCGTATATTTTCTATAATTTGGAAACATTTCCTGTGTTTGACTGCAATTTCAGAATTACCTCTGAGGCTGGTTCGTAATGCATCACTGTAGGCTTTCTCCAATATTCCGCCTTCAAAGGCAGATATTATCAGTGAGTCCAAAGGCTGCTTTAATTGACTTTTGGGACCCATTGGCCAACACATGGTGCCAGTGAAAAGACTGTCTTTGGACACCTTGGGTCTTCTGCCTGTTAAAGGGTCAATCTGGTTGGTGTAGTCTGGGATGTGCAATCTGCTTCCGATTATGGCGAAATCATCCCCTGGGGATACAAATAAAAAAAGGCCCTTGAATCAATTTTGTCAGGGAGGATTCGGATAACTTGAGTCAAGTCCCGTTGTACCTTTCTTGGAATGGAGTAGAAAGAAAACTTGCAAAATCAATCCAGAAAAGAAGTGACTCCTAGGATTCCTGACTAATTACACTTTTCCAGTACAAGCGAGTGAAAAAAGATTCAATTTGTTGTCAAGTCCTGAGCATTCTTCGTCTTTTAAAACATGGAAGTCCAATTTATATGAGGTAATTAAAAATACATCTAGAAGTTGAGGCCCACCTTCAGACTTTTCCAAGAAAAATTTCCCCTGACAGAAATTCAACACAAAACATTCCCACCGGCCTCCCAAAATTCTGAAAAAAATCTACCAAAAAGCACTGATTTGCATAATTAACTGACTCAAAGTTCTCCGCGTGTCAGTCAATGTTGGACAAGGATGATCACATTCTTGCTGCCAATTTTCTGATTGGAACAATCGTGCAATTTTTAGAA
>CAJPEX010002661.1:24432-34760 GCA_905338405.1 Notodromas monacha
TTTCCATAATTTGGAAACATTTCCTGTGTTTGACTGCAATTTCAGAATTACCTCTGAGGCTGGTTCGTAATGCATCACTGTAGGCTTTCTCCAATATTCCGCCTTCAAAGGCAGATATTATCAGTGAGTCCAAAGGCTGCTTTAATTGACTTTTGGGACCCATTGGCCAACACATGGTGCCAGTGAAAAGACTGTCTTTGGACACCTTGGGTCTTCTGCCTGTTAAAGGGTCAATCTGGTTGGTGTAGTCTGGGATGTGCAATCTGCTTCCGATTATGGCGAAATCATCCCCTGGGGATACAAATAAAAAAAGGCCCTTGAATCAATTTTGTCAGGGAGGATTCGGATAACTTGAGTCAAGTCCCGTTGTACCTTTCTTGGAATGGAGTAGAAAGAAAACTTGCAAAATCAATCCAGAAAAGAAGTGACTCCTAGGATTCCTGACTAATTACACTTTTCCAGTACAAGCGAGTGAAAAAAGATTCAATTTGTTGTCAAGTCCTGAGCATTCTTCGTCTTTTAAAACATGGAAGTCCAATTTATATGAGGTAATTAAAAATACATCTAGAAGTTGAGGCCCACCTTCAGACTTTTCCAAGAAAAATTTCCCCTGACAGAAATTCAACACAAAACATTCCCACCGGCCTCCCAAAATTCTGAAAAAAATCTACCAAAAAGCACTGATTTGCATAATTAACTGACTCAAAGTTCTCCGCGTGTCAGTCAATGTTGGACAAGGATGATCACATTCTTGCTGCCAATTTTCTGATTGGAACAATCGTGCAATTTTTAGAACTGATGGAGCAAACTCTTGTGAAGGAATTCATTGAACACAGTTGAACTTGGAAAATTTGAGCCTGTTGTAAAACCATGTCAGCTGTGAGTTTTGAATATATTTCAATATGAACTTATACAGATTTCATGAAAAATCTCAGCCAAAAGTTGGCTGGTAGGATGTTTTACCTGTATGTTTATTTAGTGTAGCCATTTCATCAAGTGGCTTTGGAACACATCAAAGTAAAATGATTCGCAGGGATTTAAATTGAAACTTTGTAACTTGATGATGCGCATTTTCAAGACATCTATCAGAAAATGTAGTTTTTTTTATCATAAAGACCTCAGATTTCAGGAATTTGAATCTAACTGACTGCAGGAAGTGAGACTCAATTACCGAATGGCGTCCAAATTGAACAGTTGGAATCAGAACAACTCCGAATCCTTCCTTGAAGAAGGGCCTTTTGGATGAAGGGGCTTTTGCTGGTGGCCAAAGCAGATGCTAAGGCTTGGTCATTTGGTGAATGATAAATAATGCGTTCAGTGTCAACCAGGGCTTCATGAATAGTGTCCACCTGGTCAAAAAATGTGGGATTCACCAAAAGGGACAGGATGGCTGCTGCATACACTCTACCAAGGAAACTTGCTGCAATGAGCCACATGGACTGAAAAATAAAACCAATTTTATTTCAACTGTATTTCACAAATTACTGTATACACTCAAGTATCCTTTTTCTCAAAATTTAAAGGAAAAAGGGCGTGTGAGTCATAGATGAGTATACATTTGAATTTATTTTAGGAATGTGAATTATTTTTCATTTTAACTGAAAATCTTGTACAAAGTGCAGTAGACAAAACGTACTGTGATGGGAATGATTGAAAATCAGTTGAATTCAGGATCTTAAAATCATGACTAAATCCAAACATTTAAGTATCATTATTAATGAAATCTTGTAGTTTTAGGGTCTCTAGGAAAGGGGCACACATCTTGTTTCTACATAGAATATTATAAAAAAATTCAATGAATAACCTTGGTGTGCATTTTACCCCTAGGGCACATGTTACTTGAATAAATACGTTGTATTGTTTTGAGGAAGATTAACAGTAGAATAATTTAACCCTTGTTCAATAAAATTGGGACATTTTTGACAATTTGTGTGCCCATGAGCACTGACAATTTAAAAATTCCTACTTTTGTACCAAGGCCAAAGTTGGGGAAAAGTCCAATATTTTTTTTCAATTGTGCAGAAAATTTTGCATGAAAAATAAAATAAATCCTTCACTGGGTGGCATTTTTCCTGCATTTCTGGCATAAGATTAGCATTGGAAATTCCTGTAAAAAATATACAAGTAGCCTGCAAGATTTTTCATAACCAAAGGCCTGCCAAAACGGGGACCATTTCATTGAGATCTAGTCCAACTGCAATGAACAGCCCCCCAAAAAAATTCTGTCTCTGCCACATGATGGAAAGGAACCCTCCACCATCCAATGGTTAAAAACTGCATTCTTCAATTACAGCTACCCATAAAAAACCTTTGCACCAACCGATAGGTTGGATTTGCATATCGTACTCGAGTTTGCTTGGAAAAATACGCAATACTGTACACAGAACGACATAAACTGTACAAGATTTCTATATTTTATCTACCTGAAGAAGCAATCCAGGATTGGTATTGACCAGCTTTCCGCCTTTTTTTGCCTCAGCATCTCCACCAGCGAGCACAGCAACGGATCCCATCAGATGATCAGTGAATCTCCATCTATTTTTGCGCGTTTTTGAGTCCTGCTGATCTTTGGATAATTTTTCCACCGCAGCAGTGACCAATGGGCATAGCAATACAGAAACTAAGATGACAATCCAGACTGAGGGTAGGAAAGGCCGATAGATGTTTAGGTAGTCGGGTACCAGGTCAGGGTAAGGAATTGCCATGCTGTAATAATCGGCAAAAACTTCAGTCGAGAAAGGAGCTACTTTGTTGCGATTATATGTCCTTGTGATACCACCGATTGCTATGTTAGCATTGCCAGAAAGAATCATGCCGATGTGACCAGTCCAGGTTCCATTTTTCAGTGGCCTGCAGAAAAGCACATGTACTGTGAAACATTAGAATGGACATCCGATTTCCAATGCCCTGACACAATTTCAGCCTGACAGCTGTACATCTTTCAAAATTCGCCAAGCTCAGAATTTAAGCGGTCACATAATTTTAAAAATTTCGTCTTTCATAATAATGATGAAAAAATTACCCACACATAATTGTTATCTTCTTTTTTATGAAGGATAATCCCTTAAAATGCAGAATTCAGAACAACATTAATTTCGTCGAATCGTGATTCCAGACTTGACAAATTTGTTGGAGTTGAACAGTCTGTCAAAAATTCCAAGAAAGTCTCACTGCAAACTATTTTCTTCAAAAATTGACATCATAATTCTGTGAAGATGTTCCTGAATCATCAAGAATTTGTAAATGGTATAGAAATGTTAAGTAGGTGGAATTTCGTGCTTGGAGAAAGAAAAAAAAAACGTGCCGAAATCTTGACTTTTTGAGGCGTAAGTCCCTGAGGGAAGAGATTGGAACAACATGTTCTACTTCGTAAAAAAATTTCGAATTGGTTTAAAAAAAAAATTGTTCGATTGAATTTTCAAATGACGGAAGATTTTTTCATAAATACTCGTACAAACTGAACACCTCCTCTCAATTTATCAAATGTGAAATCCAAATGCATTCAGAAGACGAATGATACAATTATTGAACTATTCATAAAATACAAAAGCTGAACAAAAACATCTAAAATTTGAAAGTAAAAACAATTAGTTGATTTGGAATAGCAGAAAAATCTCACCTCCCGTATTCAGAGTCAGTAGGCGAAACGAAAACATGAGTGAGATTCAATTTTTCCAAAAATAAACCGAGCAGGTAAGGCTCAGGACCAGAACAAGTGTAAACATCATTAGAAGAATAAAAGCATGTTTGAAACGGCTCGTAGGTCAACCCTGACACGTTGATAACTTCAAATATGTCACTCAACTGAGATTTCATCACTGGTTCTTCGTCTCGAGCCGATCTCATGAGTGAGACCAAAATTATGGTTTCCAAAGTCATCTAAATAAGATGATAAAATGTTAAAAATGAAAACAAAGCCGTCATAACATCGCGACGAATCTACTCGGTGTCACTTCGACTCTTTTGTTTTTTTGACACACTGAACTGAGTCTGACCGCTCGTACCTGCTCTTTTTATAGGGAGTATGGAAATTCAGAATTCATCAGTTCGCCCCTGCCTTAGTCGATACTTGGAGGCAAGGACGAAAACTATATTACGTAGTAGACAGCTTAACTTAATTACATTGATTTCTGAAACCATGGTCTAGTGAAATTTTTAGTAGCTCTGCTGCTGAAATTGACACCCTTACAACTGGTGCGTTCCTTGCTGCCTTTTTTATTTTCATTGGAAAATTGAGAACACGGACTCGAAGAGAAAGCCTTGAGTGATTGCTAGCTTTGCGTATGATTACAGAGTAATTTCTTCTGATTCACTTCGAAGTCCTAGCGATACAGCACATGTAACTGTTAGTCAGGGGCAGGCTATTATTTTAAAAATAGGGCTTGGTTGAAGAACTGTTTCATACATTCATCATCAGACAATGTGGCTCATGCAAGCGAAGTTTCTTTCCTCAAATTCATCTGTCAAAACAATTTTATTATATAAGAATGACAGCAAGTAAAAGAACCTGGAAAAACGGGTCTGTGCGTCACATGGTATATTATCTTGAATCCTGTGTTAATGAAGCTTTCTACGGAATATTATTTTGATGAGGTTGACAATTTTCCTGTGGACTTGCAGCATAATTTAGCCTTGTTAACCCTTGCGTAGCAAAGTTGGAACATTTTTGCAAAATTATCTTCCCATAAGGGCTGCAAATTAAAAAAAGATTTTTGAACCAAGGCCTAAGTCAGGAAAATTCTTATATATTTTTTTATAATCCTGCAGAAAATTTTGCACGAAACAAAAATCGGTGGTGTTTTTCCGTGCATTCCCAGCATAGGAGTAACATTGGGGATTTCTTGAGGCAACGGGATTTTCTGAACCCGGATTTTCCCTGACTTAGGCCTTGGCAACCTGGAGGCATTTCGGTGACCTTCGTTCAAAGTAGAATGCCCATCCTCCTAAAAAATGCCAACTTTTCAGCTGAACAGCCTGGATCCCTCCATCATCCAAGGGTCAAGTTTGAATTGTTTGCACAATTGGAAAGCAATTCACTGAATCTTCATGCAGGGAAAACATAATTCTAAATAATGTGGTGATACTGTATTTTGAGTTCTTTCCCAGCTTCCATTTCCAAAATATGACAAAATTATTTTCTCATGCAGTAATATTACTATGACTGCAATGTGAGCAGCACTTTTAAAAATCCATTATTATTCCTTGTTTTTTTTAATGCTTTGCTGTGCTTAGTGCACAACACCACCTTGCATTCCATTGATACTCAGAATACATTTCTAAATCATACATTTTCCCTTCATTTGGTGTGCAACAAAGTACTGTATGTCAACACAAATCCAAATTGCTTGCTACAAGCATTTGGCAACCTCATTCATCAAAACTTATAAATACATGTGACATGTGTAGCCAACCTAGCATCTATCACCAGATAGTGCTACAAAACCTTGTCAGCATCACTCCACTCATCCACAATACCTTAATCTCTCTGTCTGAAAAAGATAATAAAATTTTTTACATGGAACATCTTCTCAAAGTATTTTCTGTACCCATTAAACGCACGCTGAAAAAAAGGTAAACCTTATTGGAGATCAAAAGGTCTTTAAATTGGTTGGACATTCCCATCCAAAATTGGAGATAGTTGTCACGCCAAGCAATTGAAGATTGAGGATCTGAATTTTTCATGTCAGTTTAGACAACACTCATTCAACCTGATATCCATTTGTCTGGCAAGAAAAAATATTCCATGGGCAGTTTGAACGAATTATTTCTTTTAATGAACCTCGACAATCCAATGAGCAAAAATACACTATTCTTTTGAATATTATGGAGAATGAAAATTAAGCAAAACCTTTGAAACGAAAAGGAAATGCAAACAATTGAATTGGCGAAGAAAGAATTTTTCGAAAAGATGGCGCATGTTTTTCTAAATAGGAGCGACATCTTTCAACTCGTTGAACGTAGTTCCTGAGGATTGGATGGATATTTTTCAGCAGATCTCACATATAGTGAAGAATTCTCTTTGATGTAACGCCACAATAAGCGGAAATTGGTGAGTTGGAGCTCTGAAATTGATTCATTAATTAATGCTTGATTGGGGCAGTTTAGATTGCAGGAGAATCACAATCAGGGAAATAGTTCAGGTGAGGAATCCAATTACGAACGAAATAATCCCATTCGGTTCAACAGTTGGCAATCCTAACCGCTCGTGCGAAAATGCAATTCACCAGCTGCAGAAATTTCCCTCTTATAACTAACTTCAAACGCTTATTCTATAGCTGAAGTGCATCCAGGCATATGTGCCATACTTTACTGGGAAACAGCGGATTTCTCCCGATTTCGGATAATGCTTTATTGCTGTGGAAACGAGCGGAAAATCGGAAATTCCACTAAATCTCGTTCACGTAGCACAAGGACGAGTTATTTGAACCCCTGGTTTATCGCATTTTATTATAGATGTGAAGGAATTCTAGGAACCGTTTTCATATTTTTTCCGCTGATCTGGTTCCGTAGATTCATAAGAGGGAAATCATTCCTTTTAGGAAGCTTGCAAGCTTCGAGTTGTATTTTCTGAACCGTTGATGCCGATTCTGAATAATTACATCATTAGGAAAGTCGCAGGAAAATTAGTGAGTGCTTTCTTGCATAAAGTAGAATTCAATTTTGAAATGAGCTGAATGATTTGCATCCTAAAATTAAAACTTGACAATACCTTTTAGTGCGAAGAATTCGTGTACAGTACTGTGCATGGGATAGTTTCATTCTTGATGTATTGAGAGCACATGGAATAAATGAAATATTGATTTGAAAACGGCGCAGCGACTCACATTTCTTGCTAATATTTAATTCAGCCAGAAAAAAATAGTCATTTAGCCAGCATTTTGCGCTTCTTTGGGATACGCCTAGAAAATCACTACCTTTTGAAATGCTGCCCCTCAGTCCGAGATTATGATCAATTTGATTGTACCAGCGAAACATGCATGCATTTTTTATTCCTTTCTCATATTCTCTTTTTGGACAAAATGTACAGATTTTACAGCAACACGTAATTTTGCTAGAGGATGATTGATGGCCAAAACAAACGTTTATAACCCAAGCAGAGCTGAAACTGACATCAGTGTTCAGTCAGTATTGTTCCAAAAGGTGGAAACGAATAACAGAAAGCTGCCAAAGCTCAAAATAAAAATTTCGAAGTTTCAAATACTGTATCCGGAAATTTTGAAAAATGCAATCCTCGGTGAGACACAGGTCACCGTCATCAAAATTGTTACAAGAATCAAATGAAGAGAATCAACACTTGCAAGATTCCAAGAAGATGGAAAATTTAGATAAAAGTGTTCCAGCTCTTGAGGAAACTTTGGCACCATTATTCAAGATAGTTTGGTGGACAGCACTTTCGCCTCATTTGCATTCATCGAGTTCTGCAAGTTCTGCGAGTGAGTACTAAAATTTAATGATGGCATTATGTGAAAATTATGTGCTATTCAATGATTAAAACTTCTTCACGTTTTGAACGGGAAATTCGAGGCTTTTTACAGCACTGCAGAAATTCAAGCTAAATCTTGATTCGCCAGAACCCCATAATTTCCAAAAAAATCGAAAATCTTCAAGCGAGGCTGAACCTCTCAGCAAAAGCAATTTTTATTTCCAGGTCATGCATTCATATATTTATTACAGATTTGTTTATCTTTTGCAGATGGATTTCCGTCGTACTCGTATCAGTTCTCTGACCGGTCGTCACGGAAGTATAAAAGGACGTATACAAAGACCAGACACACCAGTTATTAACGTGATCGTTCTCAGGATGGTCTCGCTTTTTAACTGTTAATCATTTTGAAGATACCTCCAGTTTGCAGCGCATTCAATGTGCTAGTAATTATAATTTATTACTTTGTGAGCTTGAGGCACAAATTCGGAAAATATCTGCTGGAATGGAAAGATCTGGAAAGGAGTCTAAAGGAACCCTGCAATGTGAAACCCAAGGCCTGGTTGACATGGACATGGTTTGGCATTTTGTTCGCAAACGGGATCATATTATTACTGACAGCTTTGGTAAGCCTTGGACGAATATTAATTGGGATGGACTTCTCATTTAATGCTTTCTTTGAAAAAAAATTTAGAAAACATACCTGACTCCGCCTTACCACCCAAATCTCATAGCGACTGAACCAGAATTTGTTGACCGACCCGTGCTGTTCTGGCTTGTGACTTCGATACAAGTGACATCTTTCGTGTATATGTCGCTCATCATGACTGTTGTTGATACTTTCTGCATCATGGTGTCGCACTTTACCAGCATGCAGCACCTTCGCTAGACAGTACCGCACTTTTCGCCCTTAAAGTACCCGTGTGCTCTTCACGTCTTCCTATCTTCACGTTTCCCCCAGAAGCTGTTTTTTGGAACGAACCTCCTAAACGTTTTAGATTTCAAAGTTTATGTTAAGCTCCTAAACCTGGTGGAGAAATTCAATGAGATGCTTGGTCCAGTGAGTGCGACATCTTCACTGATTCCAACGATTACGCTTTCGCGAACAAAACCAGTGCACAGAAAATAAGTTTGAATTAACCTCCATTGAAAGAGATGGAGTTTAATTTGCAGTTGAAAAGTCGGGTTTACTTTTATGAAACGTTTTCAATACCGCCATAAGCAAGTTCATGCAGGAAGACTGCTATGCTGAATTGCACTTTCACAACTTGTCTGCTTCTGGATTCCCTTTTCCTTTAAATTTTATAAGGCAGAATACTGACTAATATGATGACTCGAATATCTTTTCAAGAGCATGAAGCTTGGAATATATCCCACAGAAGTCGTTTCACAATAATTACTAATATTGATGAAACCAGTAGGATATTGTCTTGAATCATTCTTGTGGAATATTTTTAGCCAGAAATCCGACGTATAATCACTAAAAACATTATTCCATATGTGCTGCATTCTAAATACAAAATGTTCTTCTTGCAGTTGTTATTCTTCAATTTTGCCTTGGAAACTGTTGTTATCGCGATTACTTCAGTTGGAATCATCAGTGAAGGCATTGAACCATCCCAGAAAACCTTGTATTTTGGTAAGTAACTCATGATTTACGTAAGTGCTGGCATTTTTGTCAATTTTCTTATTTTCAACCTAGGAATGGTTGCAATGGTTATCATTCGACAAAACATCTTGGGCCATTTCCATGCGACGGTGTATCACAGAGGCAAAAGACTGGTTCCAACAATCACCCGAATGCTGTCTAAAAATTGGCCAGACCCTAAACCAGTTCGAAAATTGGTAATTATGCACAATTAATTGTCTTTAATGTTCAGGAACGTCGAAAAACGGTTCAATATTTTTTTCAAAACTCTCTAAAGGAAGATTTGAAAAAAAAAGCCTTTGAGCTTTTTACACTGCGGGTTTCTGGAGCGAAATTTTGCTGGGGATTTTTCTTATCAACTGTATATTTTTGGTTTATAATGCTGAGATTTTTGAATAATAATTTAAAGTGTTTTTCCAGTAAGTGTACCTTGAGTTCTGACTTCTGAGGGACTATAAAATTTGTTTTCAAATCAAAATAACAAAAGTGAAAATTTCCGTGACAGGCAGTTGGAATGGTGCGTTGCATGTTGGCAGAAGAACTTTGCGTCAAGGCTTGGAGTTTTTTTGATTTCACCAGAAGCAACATATTTTCAGTAAGTCAAATTGAATTGAACTTACCAAAATGTCCGCATTTTGAAAATGTCCCTTTTTGCAGATCATGGGAGTTTTCTTCACTTACATGATTCTGATATTCAATGGTCGAAAGCAGTTCTGTTTCTAAAGCAGCAACAACTTGGCTGAAAGCATCGTTGTTTTGGGTGTAAAATGCAACATTTTCGCGATTTGCACTTGGATGTATGACGGGAATCTCAATGCACCAAAATAAATTTCATCATTTGGCACGAATTGCATTTCGAAATGGATGACTGACTGAATTTGACAGCTGTAGTGGTGGATGGCTTCATTTTGTGAATTTTTGAATATTTCATCGGAACACACTTTTGATAGTGATTATCTTTAAATTGAAACTGCCCCAAGCAAGAATTCAATGGTGAAGCAATTTTAGAACTCAAACCTCTCAGATGAATTCCGTCAAGCGAAAAATGGTTCAGCAATTGAATTTTCATACTGAGAGCTGCTGCAAAATATGCCTAAAGTGATGGAAAAAACTTTTGATTCGTTGAAAGATGTCGCTGCTTTTCTGCAAAGCATCACTATCACTCATGAAACCACGATCTTTTACGTTGGGTTATTCTCGAGAAATTTATTTTCAGCAGAAAATATACCGTAATAGTTTGGCTTCAGTTTTTCTCAG
>CAJPEX010002662.1:0-30337 GCA_905338405.1 Notodromas monacha
ACGACTTCCCCATTTCCTCGAGTTCCTTTTTTCGGGGGAAAAATTTGCTTCTTTTTCTTCCGTTTGCTCGTCTGCCGCACAGGGCGTGAATTCTTCATTTCCTGGCAATCGTCAACGAAGAATGGCTAACTCAAAAGTTTCTTCAAAATTTGCACACAAAAATCTTACGAGAATACTTGCCGTGCAATCTGACTTGGAAGTGTTTCATGCAGAATAACAAAAGGTTCGATTACATTCAGTGCTTGAAGAAGAATTACATTTACGACACCCCTTGAGGTTTGATCAAGTTCCATAATGAGCTTACGGTATTTTATTTTATTAAAAATTACAGATATTAGATGTTTTGTCTTGTTTCTTCTTCTCCAAGTGAGTGGCTGAAATGCACAGGATATGAATTCAAGATTTTGTTTGGTCAGGGATTTAATGAATCGCAGTAAAAAAAAGGAACTATTGAAAGTATTAAGAAGAACAAAAAATTGAATTCTTTTTAAAGTTATTCCGCTATAACGATTTTTTTTATTTATTTGAGAAAACCAAATTTCATCCAAAAATTCTAATGCAGAATAATACTGAATTAATTTAGCTATAGCGATATTTGCTATATTCAGTGGCACGAATTCTTTATTTTTTTATGTTTCGAGTTTTCGAAATGCTCAAGGGGATAAATAGATTCATTTTTACTGAATACTTCCGGTTCTTTCGTTTTTCCAGAAATAAATAAAGTTTTCAGGACATTAATTTCGGACATCCGTAAATAAAACTTTAATTTTTTAGAAATAATTTTGATGCAACGAATATTTTTCATGGGAAAAATACTGATTCCTATAAGTTTTTCGGTCCGAAGTTCAACCTTTATTCGAATGCTGAATTAAATTTCTGGAAATATGTCCAAAATTACAGGTATGAAAATAACAAGAAACTAAAAAAAAATCCACCAGCAGGAACCCGAAAGAATTCCCCTTGGAACCAAATCAAAGCCTTGCATTTTTCAATAAATGGACGCCTCGGAATTCTAGTTCCCAAACTTGGATCCCTATTATGAGGGATTTTTTTCTGTCCGAAATTTTATTAAACCCTTTTTTACACTTCGTCATTTTTTCTTCGTATTCTCAGTGCACAGGAAGAAAAGTTAAAAAAAAAAATAAAAGAGTAGTGTGCGGAATAATTTTCTAGGGTCGTGTCTGTCGGCATTTCCGATGCATTTTTCATGCGTTGCGCGTGTCTCCGTAATACTCCCACTTGTTTCCTCTACAAAAATATATTTCGGTGGGGCTAAAAATGCCCTGTGTTGGGTCTTGATGCCCTCAGTTATAACTATAATGTCGGAGAATGCTTCCAAAAAAATTTAATTCTGTGGTCCAAGTTTTTTGTAAGTGCGTAATTACAAACAAGAAACCTCATGTAAAACGCGGCGCGTTATTTTCGAAGACGTTAAGCTTCTGCATTTCGTAACTTTTGTAAAAAAAAATCTGCATTAATTTTAAATTCCTGACAAGTTCATTTAGAAAATTCAGTCAGCGTTTAGAGGTTTTTTTCTGATAGTTTTTCAATCGGAATATTGTGAGGAACGAAATTTTCATGAACATACATTTTCGAACCCCGCGTCTTGAATCCGTTCGTTTTGCTTTTCAATCCGATTTAAAGTTCATCTGAAAATATTCAGGTGAAGGAATATTCGATACATATTTTGATTGGGCATTTATTTAATGTTTTACACGTTCAAAAACAACATCCTTTAGATTCCTGAAGAGGCTGTAAAAGTATCCTTGCATGTTATTTGCGAAAGCTCAACATTTTTTAAAAATTCCCGTCTTGAATTCTTGATGCTCAAATTTATACAAATTCGAGTTGAAAGCTTAAGCTGGAAGAATATTCAAGCATAATTTATTGATGCACAGTAAACTTAATCGAAAAATGAATGGAATTCGATGGAAGATTCATTATTCTGCTCTGGAAGTGTTACTCGAAAGGTATTTGCGGAAATGTTTCGAGATTCTTTTTTTAAATTTTGACTAAAACTTATTATTCATAAACAAGTTTTCACGTCAAATATCTTTTGTATTTTTCAGGCACATTCGAAAAATGTTTCGCGTCGACTTTCCGGTGTCGCCAAAACCGTTGATTTTGATTTTAAACGGCGTTTGACTATTTGTTTCGACGTGTGAATTTTGTGTCTGTGGCTGCAAAAAAAAAAAAAACAATTGAGCAGAAATTTCGTCAAAAAATCACTGACTGAAGTCGTCATTGTCAACGCCGATGATGGCAGTGAATTTGACTAACGTCAGCACCGTCGTCGTCGGTCTTGTCGCACTGATGCTCGTCACTGTCTCTGACGACGCCGACGCGACATTCGGAGACTCTCCCGTCAGCTTCTTCATGGCGAAAAACGAAGTCAAACGATTGCTGGGTGAGTCCAAATTTGTAATTAATTCATTTTCAAAAAATTCGAAATGATTTTACAAAATTAATTTGTTTGAAATTCCCAAGAAAAAATCTTCTGAAAAAATAGTCGGGATTTTTATTGAGATATATACGACTCTCGATTTTTCGGTCAATATTTACAAAAGTATGCACAATCGATAATTTATGAAAAACTATGATTTATACCTATTGGTTCAAATGCGTCGGAAAACATGAAATTTATTTCTTCGAAAAGCTTGGGACTGTGAATCCATTTGGAAATTATTTGAAAACATATGTCATACCGAATATTTGCAAACTTTTGGAAAAATCTCTCGCAAATTGAATAAATGAAAAATCCAAAAGCTCGCTTGAAGATTAATCGGCCCTCATATTCTGAGAAAAGAGGGAATTTCTGACTCCTCAAATTGGCAATTTCAGTCATTCTTAGCTAAATGTATCTGTATTTTTCAAAAATTTGATATTTTGAGCTTGAAATTGTTGTGCTGTTGGAAATGCGAAGGAAAATGTACGGTATATTCCTGACTGTTTTTATGAGGTGTTTTTTTTTTTTTTACAACTTGGAAAAACGGTTTCATTTTTCATGGGCGCGAGAAAAACTGATGAAGTGAAATCAATCGCGGCAAGTTTTTTTCACGGCACGAACGGAATTTTGAATTCAAGTTGGTATCTTCAAGAGAAATAAATAAATAAATATGCCTTTGCTGAGATGAGTTGCATCAAAGGCTTTTCCCATCGAATTCGATCTGCATTCAAATTCTGCTGCAAATCCAATTCCCCGTGACGTGCAGCGCGGGGGGATAAATTTGCGTATGCAGATTTGAAGGGCACTCTTTTCGCACGCTCTTTTTCCTTTTTCTCTATCTTCCCTCACTTTCCGCTTTTTTCTTAAAAAAAAAAGTATTTCCCCTCGAAAATATTCACTTCGGAGAAAGAATGCGATTGCTTGAGTCGCAGGGAATGTCCAGTGTTTGAACGTGCGTGACAGCGATAAGCCGGTTGAATGAGAAGACTTTCTGGTCGACCTCTTACATGACCCCCATGTCACACTGGACCTGGCCCTCGAGGCATTTCTTAAATTTTATGAAATAAAAGGAGTGATGATGCTTCTTCTCAGTTGGGCCCATGAAGGGAGTCCCCCTAAAAAAAATCAGTCAGGGATTCATGGTTAAAAGGACGAAATTATTATTATTTTTTGAACACAACATATATTGAGCTTTTTTCACACTTCTAGAACTTTTAGGATTTATTATCACATATAATGCTGAAGACACAAAATATGAGTCGAAGAGTAGTAATTCATTGAGACTTTTCGTTCATTTTCAAAAATAAAAACTTTCCTCCTGTTTCAACTTCATAAAATTTTAAAATTAAAAAAACAAAGCTTGAAAACTGCATCAACTTTTCCCAGTTTTCTGAGAAACAATCCATAGAATATCAATTAATGAGATTGTGGCACAAATCCCCAAAATATGGGAACCAAATTTGTTTTACAGTTTGTCATTTATTTCCCAACGCTGGGAATTCAAATTTAGAAAATTCATTTGAACCTTTCGAATTACAATTTTAAGCGACCCCAAAGAAATGAAAATTGGGGGGGTTGCAAGGTTGGAAGTATGACATGATTTGTGCAGCTGCATTTTTTAAATTGGTCCCATGGTGTAATTATAAAATATTTGCTCATTATCAGATCTTTTACATGCAGGAAGGAGCAAAGCCCCTATGAAAATCATTAAAAAATTTTTTGAATGTATTCTGGATCAAATTTTTTTAATTTCAGGTCAAGCTTAAAAGCAGAAGGGAAATTTAAAATTTGGCTAAGAAGCGTTAAAGTCAAAATGATTTGAGATTAAGTTGCAAAGGTCTTGGACGGATTGGCTGGGTATTTTTTTTTTAATTTTAGTTGTGACAGTTTAACTCAGGGAAGTTCAACTTACATAAGCTTAGCTGTGTTGAACCTTGCAAATTCAAGCCTCCATAAGTGAAACACACCTCCATAAGTCAATTTTTTTTCAAGGTCCCATCTGAATTCCCTTAGAAACAATGCATTAAAAACCTCCCTAACTCAAAGTATTTTTCTCTCAAACCTCTGTAGGTCAAATTTTTGGAAGCCTTATGGTTATCATTTCTTTGGAATATGAAAGAGACAAGCAATAAAATGAGTGATTTGATGCATCTTGAAAGGAAGTGAAAGACTAATTGAGCAAATGTTGCTTAAGGCCCAGAATATCCTTATTTACAATTACCAGCAATTTTTTACCTTTCCTTACAAAAAAATATTTATATCCTTGACTCAAAACCTCCCCAAGTTGAAACCACTCAAAGTTGAATTTTTTATTCTTCCCTTGAAATATGACTTGGAGAGGTTTCACTGATAACTTAAATGAATACAAGGAGGGATATATAAATACAACTGCCAAAAATCTGTTCAAGTATTTTTCTAAAATATTCATGAACTTTTAAGCAAATTTCCCATCAGTTTATAAAAGAAAAAATTCATTTTCTGGATTAAGGGTGAAAACTGTAGTAACTTTTTGATCCTTTATGTCCTTTCCGGGGTTCAAAAATTCCAAACCATCATTTTACCAACTTATGAGAAATCCACTTTCAATAAAAAACATGTTCATGACTCGTAGAAAACCCCTGGAAGAACAGGAATGAGTCGCATTGTTCAGGCTGACAATGTCTTCGTTTTCCGCGCCTTGTCTTGTCACAGACTTTCCTTCATGTGCTTCCACGCAAAAATGTCTTGGTCTTCATGACTTCAGCGTCCAACAAATAATTCCGGAATAAATTTAGCAATATTTTATGATTAATGAAGGAATGCCAAGAAAAAAAAACCTTCTGTTACAAGAGGTAGCTATGCACAAATTTCATGCAAAACGGAATGCGTGAATGAATGAATGAAATGAATGCAAATCTCGCGCGTCAGAAACCCGATACGTTTGGGGGTTCCTTGAGGTGAAATATGTGAAGAAATATATTCGCATTTATGAGTTTCTGTCTGGGGATGTTTTTGTTGCTTGATCGATTGGGGCTTAAACGCAGCTCGCTCAGATCCTATTTTATTTTTGTGTGTGTAGTGTTTGCAATATTGCAGAATATCTTTCCGAGATGTTTCTTTTCCGGAAATGGTTTTTATTCTTGTTTCTTTACAGCCGCAGAAATCCGCGGAAGGGAGATACAATACATTTTCATTTTTTTTGTGTAGTGTTTGCAATATTGCAGAATATCTTTCCGAGATGTTTCTTTTCCGGAAATGGTTTTTATTCTTGTTTCTTTACAGCCGCAGAAATCCGCGGAAGGGAGATACAATACATTTTCCATCTGGACGAAGGAATTAACTTCGCCTTTTTTCCATGAATTTAAAATTTAAATTTAAAGCGGTGATGATTTTTGTTAGTCAACACATTCTCAGCATAACGAAATAATGTTCGACGCTTTTTTTTAAACTTGCCTTGTACAAGAATTCGGAATTTTTACCAATTATTTGCATGTCCAATGAACTAGTTTTCTGCGCTGAATTTAATTTGTAAATTGTAAAAAAATATCGATCGTTTCAATCAAAAATAGAGTGGAATAAAAATAAAACAGGTGAACGATTTTGGGAAAGCTTCTCATTTTCAAAGCAGGCTTGTTTTTCCAAGCAGAAGAGGAAAGGGTCGAGGAATTACCCAATACCCAAGGTTACATAACACAGGGGGGGTTTCTTTCATGCTGACGCAAATTGTAATATGATCTGGGCCAGGGAAGAATTATATCTGGGGTTACCTCTAGTTTTTTCTTACCTGTCCTGGTTATTGTTTCTGAATAAATTAATAATACAGTGGTAATTTTGTTGCTGGTTATTCCACCATGTCCAGAGCATGATGAGACTACAGCAGCATATATTTCTAGAACATGTCATATGATATACCGTTATATAATTCAAAATTAGGCTTTTTTACACGAATAAAAAATCATTCATATTATATCACATGCACACAAATGATACCTGGTTTTTCTGTTTGTTTCATTAAGATTTTAACCCATGGGCAGCAGTGCCTGGATTTATGTGCAACATTTTGTGCCACAAAGATTAAAAAAAATTAGAAAGCAATGATGATTAGAAGAGCATAAGGTGGGAAAAATCCCAAATTTTTTTTAGCATTCCTGCAGAAAAATGTTCATCAAGTTACTGTTGGGTGGCATTTTTTCTGCATTCCTGCCCTATAGGATTAGCATTGATGGATTTTTGGAACAATGGCTTTCCCTTTCCTGGATTTTCCATGACTTCAGCTATACTGAGCCAAAGCTGTGCATTTTGGTTTGACAAAAGGTCACTGAAATGCACAAGCATGCAAAAAAAGTCCTGGCATTGCCATGCAACGGAAAAGGACCAGCTGCCGCCACAAGGGTTAATTTTCTTATCATGATGATCCTGATTTTACATGCTTCTATTGGTGGTTTCTTGTTGCAACAAAATTCAGGGGACCAGAAGCATTCATTGTACTGGGAATTTTGCTGTAAAGAGCCTCTGTAGCATGGATAGAGACCCAAATTGGACCACCCCAAAAATTTTTATGCAGAGAGAATTATTGCAGAGATCACTTCTGGAAGGACTGACCTTTAAAAGCCTTTACTCTTAAGATATTATTCATTTTTGTTGAGAGAATGCACAAAGAAAACCCCAATGAAGGTTTCTTCCTCTCCAAACTTCAATAATGAAAAAATTTAGTAGATTAAAAAATTAATCTAAAAAACCACGTGTTGAAAAAGGAAAAAATAACCTTAAACGTGGTGCGCATCTATTTATTATAATTTTTCTTTTCACAAAAGATTGCATTGTCATCAGTTTCTAAGCTATCCTGAAAGTTTCAGCTTGCTAGCTAGTTGGGAAGTGAGCAAAATTTGAGTTGCAAAATTTGATCCGGACAAACAAGCAGACAAGAAAGCAAGTTAATAAAAATGTGTTAAAAATGCAATCTTATGTGCGCAACTGTTGTTGCAAAAGAATTGCTATTCTCTCTTCATTTTTTTTTATCTTTAAATATTTTAAATCTGTGTTTGGATTTGGATTTGTGCACAATTTGTCTTTTTATCACATATTGTCTTCTGATTTTAGTGTTCCTTGTGATTCACATGCCAGGAAATTTCTCTAAAAATCATTCGGAGATAAAATCTGAACATGTATTCAAGGTGTCCCAGCGGTTAATTTATTTTCTTGGCCGCAAACCAGCTGATTGCTTTTATTTCATTTTTTCCACTGAGCCTTTATCATATGTTCCTTTTTTTGGGTTCTATTAATGCACAAGAACCTGTGTTCAGAACCCTTGGACAGCAGAGTCCATTCATGTCCATTCTGCCGCAGAGTTTGGATTTTTCTGGGGGGGAAACAAATTTCTCGTTGACGAAAGATCACTGAAATTCTTCCAGGTCCGGAAGGCACAAGTTAGGAAAATTCCTGGTAAAGAATATTACATGGCCTTCAGAAATCCTTGATGTTAATCCTATGCTAGGAATGCAGGCAAAGCTTTGCAAACATATCATCCCAACTTTGCCACAAAAGGGTTAATCACATTTTGATTGACCACCAATTCCCCAACATTCCTTTATTGTTAAATGTATGTGTTTATGTGTGACAAAAGCTGATGCCCATCTGGGTGACCCATAAGTAATGCCAGGGATGGATGGATGGAACCCGGATCACCGTCAACAACGGTGTCCCAATCTGGCCTAAAAGCCGCCTCCAGCAACCCGAGGGGGGGGGGGGGGAGAAAAGAGATAAAAATCGCCTCTTCCGGTGGCACTGCGACTCGCGGAACCCCCCGCGGGGGTGTGGGGGTGTGCTTCTTCCGGATTAGAATCTCCTTCAAGTGGGGTTCACAATACGAAAAAAAGCCTTGGGAAAATTATCAAAAGCAATATGCCCTGAGGGAAAATTGTAAGTGCAATAATTAATGCGGTTTTGGAAGACGTGGTTGGGGGAATTCTCATTACAATGGAGAATTTGAAAATTACTGAAGGAGATGAAACATTGTAAATAGTCAGTATTTGAACTGAATTCAAAAATATAAATGTTGTAGATATTAAATACTTCGTTTATTGGAGCCATTGTTGATGTTGCCGTGAAACCCTCGGGGAAATTTTTGCTTGCAAGTTCTCGTTTGTTGATGATTTTTCAGTTAATTCAAAAAGTCACCGGGAGAATATCTACAAATTGAGAAATTCATGCAAAGCTTGAACTCTTCCCATATTTTTCTGAATAACTTAAATTTTGGAACTGGAGGGAAGTTCTCGATCCTGTTCTTTTTTAATTTTTCTGAAATTTTGAGAGAGAAAAATGCAGACAAAGTGGGCTATTGACATAATTTTATAAGTTTATTTAAAGAATAAGGCGTGAACACCACTGAATCCGTGGTCGTTTGGTGGATTTACGATTTGATGTGCTGAAGGAAATTCGGAGACGAGGGTAACAACAATCTCTGGCGATCTGTGGATCCTAACAGAAAATACCGAGGTGTTTCCAAAAGTTCTTGAATTATCTTCTAATTATTTTTTTCTAAAATCATTAAGTTTCTTCAAGGATCCGCCGTGCTCATAATTACCATAAAATATTTTCATTTTCCAGGTGAAGCTCAAAAATTAATTTGCATTCAAGCTAAAGAAAAAATTCTTTTTTCTTTCAATAGGATTGAGGTTTTTCGAAATAGAGTTGTATTTTTGTCATTCGCTGCTGCCCGAATGATACGTTGAAAATTTGTTAAAATAAATTTAGAACAAAATGCAGCTTTCAAATGTAAGGGTGAATTCTCGGAACTTTCGAAAAGGTCTCTTTCTTATCTCCTGCGAGGTCGATGGGGATTTGCGGCTGCTGGGGGCAAAGCAGGTCAAAATCTTTCGCTGATTTGCCAGAAACAATTTCAAATCTCCGAAAATACACGACGGGCTTATTTGCGATTTTCCAATTTTCTTTTCACGTTCTACAGACGCATTTTCACTTGGTCAGCTACCTTGTTTTTTCAGATTTTTTTTCAGTTAGAATTTCACGGAACCACATTTCAACTAAAAAAAAACTCACACTGGGTTCTTCAGTCTCAGTGTCAGTATTTTCATACAGTATAATACAGTATATTTTCATTTCCGATGTGAAGCTCAAAATTGATGTGCATTCGAGCTGAAAAAAAAAAAAAAAACACATTTTCTTCTTTGGAAAGGATTCAGGTTTTTCAAAAAAAAAAAACACTGGGTTTTTTAGTTGCTCTGTCCCCCGGGAACTTGTTTGTAAGAAAAACTAGATAACTGATTTCCGTCGATATCATTTGATCTGGGGATTAAATAGCTTGTCTCTGGGAAATTAGGTGGTGGAAGTTGGCGAACAAAAGCGGGTTTTTTATTCCCCGGCATGGGATGAGTCGTGATTTTTATCTGGTCCAGTAATTTTCAACAACACAGCAACATAGGGCGTGTCAACGGAACAAATCCGAGCCGATTATCCCTCGTCACGACATCAAAGTCGTTAATCTTGGTTCTTGTCTGGCCTTCTCTTTTTTTTTGTTCACTTTTTCAACTAACATAATTGCATTCTTTTCCGAAACAATTGCAGGGCAGATCGTGCGTATGTTTCCAGTTACAAAAACTGGAGTCAAGGTTTTTTCCGTGTCGGCATTATTTTTAAAAAAGTTCTGTGCCACTAAAATTATATTTACTCGACCGGGAATGAACTGCGAGAACGTGGAGGAAAATGAGCTCAGATGAAAAGCTATGTTTCTTTTAAATAATATTTTGTATAAAAACGTAACTAGCTTTGGTTGGTTTCAAAATTTGAAGAATGAAGAGAACATTTCATGGTAGAAAAATAATCAATCCATGAAATGATCATGAGTGGTTTTCACAAAGTGTTCTTATACTTGTTGAATTTTGTCTGGTTTTTTTTAATGTCAAACTGTGTCACGAATTTGAGGTTTTAACTTTTTTTCGGATATGCCACGCTATTTTTGTTTCCTTACGCTTGAGCTTGAAATTAAATTCATTCCTATACTATTCTCAGAATCAAAATTTTCTTATTTGTATACCTTTCCATAAATTAAAATGATCTCACTTTTGAATCAAATTCAACATTGGGTCATCAAATGATTCAATTATTGAGTGATCCACATGACAAACTTTATTTGATATAAAATGAAGCATGACAAATGTTTCCGGATGGACAAATTTTCTTGTGTAATACTTTACTATACATGCTCAAGTACCTACATAACAATATGAGTTGTCCCCTTAAATATTTGAGCTGTAACTCAGAATCTTACTCATATGAGTAAAACTTAAATTTTGAGTAAAAAAGGTGTGTTTGGTACTTCAGTAAATACAGTCAATTGATTTAAAATCCAAATTTTAAAATTTGTGTATACTTGACAACTTATCTTTAATAAGATACTGTACAAGGATTATGCATCAAAAATTTGCAGGAAAATGTTTTTTCTCAAGTATGATGTGCACACAACTTTGGGTCTACATTTTTTTAGGGGAAACTACATGAGATGCCAAACAAAATTATAGGTTATACCTCACAATTTTTCCATCCCAAAATTTGATGGTCAAATTTTCTAGGACATTGACTCGCAATTTTACCTCTGCCCCAAAGTTTGACCCACGGAGAGATATAAAACATCAAAAGCAATGCAGAAAACATTGCATTTGACATTTTCCGGAAATTTGACTGCTTCACAATCCAACTCTAGTCCAGCAACCAATTAAGGTCAAATTGAGTGATACTGCACCAACTGCACTGTGAAAAAAAATATTATGCAAGCTTCATTCTATTGGGATACTGTATTTTTAAGCATAAATATTCTGCATGATGGACAGAGGAGAGAATTAGCTTTGTGAAGCCCTCAATAAATCTAAAAAAAAAAATGCTAGAAACTTTGAGGAAGAACACAAGCATCATGTGAGTGCTTTTTTGCTGGTGTGTTCATATATAGTATCTCTTCATACAGTGGTTTGTTTCCTTCGTCTCTCTCTCTCTCTCTCCTGTTGACGGTGTTTCGTTGCAGCATCACAGGAACAAGGATGAAATGACACGTTTCCGGCTGCGAAAGCTAATCCCCCTTGTTTAGCCCCAGTATTCTATGATTAGAGGGGACATGTGAGATGGAAGAGACGTGATCCCGCTTAATGATTACTTTTTCCTGAGGGGGGGGGGGAACAAACTAGGATTTTTGCTCTCATGGGTGGAGTGCTAAACGATGCTCATGACTTCCTGCTGTTTTTTTTTTCCACAAATCCTCTTCATGGGAGTATAATGATTTGTTGTTGTTCTTCCTTGGGTGTGTGTGTGTGTTTTTATGTGTGGGGAGAAATGTTTTTTTTTTGTTTCCGTGACCAGGAATTAGTGAAACGTTTTGCTGTTATTCATTTCCTGCATTATTTCCTGCATCTTGTAAACTGATTTCAAAATTAAATTCAGTTTTGTGATTACACAGATGGATTATTTCTATTTGTTGTGTTTTTTCATAGGAAAAATAAATGTAATAAAATTGATTTTGAAATTCACTTCAGTGAAGGTAATACTCTCTCTATAATAGACTCTCTCTATTTAGAGGTAATATAATCTCTCTATGAATAAATTCAAGGGACCAAGAAAAAATTGCAGAAAGTTATTGGTTGTATGGATAACCCTTAGTATAACATGGGGATAGACAAGCCTATGGGACCAGCCTATGCTTGAACCATTTGTGTTTGGAAGAATTATTTCATTTCCTCTCAAAATCACAAGGAATGTCTACTCAAATGCATTTTTCAAATCAAAAGATTTTCCTCAAAATTAAAAGCTTGAAATTCAAATACAATTTTGGCGCTGTCTTATTTTTTTAGAGTCTTCTGGCACACAACTTTTGAGGTTTTTTTTAATTTTCCGCAATTTTCCAAAACATAACTTGAAATGTATGGGAGTATGACACACATTAGTTACAAAGAACACCTGAATAAGAAGACTTGGAATGATTGAACTAAATTATTTTCCTACAGGATGTGAATTGACACATCTTGAATAAGATACAAATTTGTGAAACAATCAGATAATCTTTCCACAAGGAAAAATGAAGATCAAGGAATTCTAATGGAAGTGAATCAGCTTTGTTTCTTGATCTGGGCTGAGTTTTGCATTCCATGAAAACATCAGTGAATGTGGGAAGCAAATTTTTGAAGTTTTTTGAAAAAAAAAATTGCCATTTACATGTCTCTTGTTGCAAAATTCAAAAATGATTTTTCAAGAATTTTAAGTTCACTTCTTGCTCCTGGTATCATCTGCCTTGAGACTTCTTAAATGAACTATTGTGGAAAATCCAATTATGAAATGGTCAACAAAAATGTGCAATTAAGGTGAATAATTCAAACACCAAATCTGACAATTCTCCAGTAAAGTATAGTAATAGCCTCGCAGAAAATGATTCGTTTGATACAGATTGAAGATAAAAGCAAGCTAAGACTAGGCCAAGGACAGGAACAAACCCAAGATGAGGTTTATCAGCAGGAAACCCCTTCTTTCACCCTCACTTTTTTTTTTGCCACTTACATTAGGCCTTGCCAAGAACAGGCTCATATGGCCCGGAAATTGATTACTGGCTGTGACCATGTTCCCAGGAAATTTTCTTGCTGACAAGAGAAAAAGAGGCGACTGTGGGATTAAGACAGGGAATTGGCAAGGAAGGTTTCTTTTTTCTCTCTTTCTAGAAACAGGAAAAAAGGCTATTTCGTCTTTTTTTTCCCTCTGGACTCCTCTTTTGGGCAGATCTAGACGAAGGAATAATCAGGGGAGTTTGATTGGATTTTATCTTCTTTTCTAGCTCAGAGATGAGAATGAAGGAAGTTGAGGATCAGTGAAGTAGAAAACATTGCCTTGGTCTCAAAAGATTCGTGAAATTGCATGGATTTTTTCTTGTGAATCTAGATGAAATTGTGATTTATTTCCAATTTTCTGTTTACAATTTCCCTTTTTTGTGAAGTTTTCCTGCGCATTGGGATGAGAAGAAAGGATGAGGAATTCAGAAATATCTGGAAAGTTTCTATTTATAAATTTAAACCCCTCCCTCTTTATATTCACGTGAACCCAAACATTTTCAACTCTAAATACCACAGCATCTGAGCAATAAGTAAGAAATTTTCTGTATACAGTTTGTCTCTTTATAAATTTGTCTTGCTTTTTGGGCCGATAAGGAAGGAAGATGGTCATTACTGATATAGAAAGATACCAAAAGTTTCAATTTATATTTTTAAAAGCCTTCCTTTTTAGTTAATTGAATCAAAACATTTTCAGCTCTGAAAAGAAAACCTCACACAGTCTGAGCAAAAAATTGAGAAAATTTTACTCTGATTCTGTTTTGCTCTTAGATTTGGAAATTTTTGGGCTGGAGTAATTTAAAAGGAAGGATTTTTAAGATATAAATGCTGAGAATATTTAGCTTTCAAATTAATCCTGCTCCAGTTATTTAGGAGAGCAAAGCTGAAGGAATTTTAGTAGGGCTGTACAGCACCAGGTCCCATCACAGTAAGTTGCTGTTCCACATTTGCCCCATTTCTGTCCAATTATCACCATTCTCTGGCATCACTCAGCCAACAGAGTCAATCTCTTAATTAAGAAGGATGGGGGAAATTTTCCCCCACCGCAAAAATGAATTCCTTCTGAAGAAAAACCTCTGCACTGAAAATAACCCTTGGAGTCATTATGGCAGAGTGCCAACAAAAGCATGAATTTCATCTCCTAATGGACCTTCTGAATAAGGGGTGCTGTTTTGGAGGGGGGGGGGATGTGACTCCTCCCAAGCTCCAGACATGTATTTTTTAACAGCTCTCCAGGGAGGAGAGATGAAATGGCTGCTGGAGTAAGTGCTTAGTACTCATGACATCCTGGGGTGTGCAGATTCAACATAGGTGAGGTTCCATTTGTGATCACTGCTCCCTGGAGTCAGTTCCTTAATTTTCTGGTGTGGTGTGCAAAAAAAAAGGAAAGGAACTTGGGGTGTGCAAGGGGGTTTGCACAAACTTTGCTGTGCCAATAATGGGCGTGTGCAAAAGACCTTCCTCATCTTTGTTGAACTTCTCCTTATGAATTGTTAGGACTGATCTTTGTTTTACAAGACAGTATATGAATTTTTGAAATTGGAAACCCCGTTCTCAAATTAAATTAAATAACTGTAATTTTATTTGTTTTATCTGATTTTTGAAAAAATTACAGTTTAAGGATAATATTAAAACTTCAACCACTTTTAATTGAGCGATGCACATATGTAAGAAATTAATATTTGAATGAAAATTTACTTCAAATTGCAAATCATGTCCCAAATATGGACTGCTTTAAAGTTTATATACATATATATTTATATGCAGTAACATGTGGAATCTCAACAATACAATGAAGTGTTCATGCTTCAAACATAAATTGATGCATTGCTTTTGGTAGATCTGAAAATGGTTGAACCAAGCTCTGTTCCCAGTTTTTTTTTTTCCCCCAGGAATTTGATTATGAACCAAAACTTGTATTTCTAGAAATGGATGATGAGCCTGTATAGTCAACTGTGATGTGAGTTTGGTATGAGTTTCCAAGATATCACTTTAATCCATCAACAACTTTACTTTACACAAAACACTCTAAATTTAATAATTGAGAAAGATACCAGCACAAACACACACAAGCACGGAAGTGATGATAGAAAATTCAATAAACTCTTGATATTGATCTATAAATTAACCTTTCATAGGTTTTCATATGCTATTTTTTGGATACATCACCACCTGATCAATTTTTCAATGGTATTGCACATCAATGGTTTTATTTTTAGATGATATATTATTCACATTATTCAAAATCACTGAAATTCTGCTGACATTTTTCCACCTGAATATTGTCATTGATGATCTTAGCTGAGGAAAAATTGATAGAAATATAATTTCAGAGCTTAAATGTTATTACAGTGGACTCTCTTGGCAACAAATCTCAAGGGATCAGAAATGATTTCTAGTAGATAGAATTTTGTTCAATAGAACTCTTATAACCAACATGGTGAGAAAACCCTGTGGTACCACAGACATGTGTTGTACAGAGGAAATTGTTGTAAACAATTCATTGTAGTGAGAGTCTAAAATAAATTTATTTTTTTAGACATAATATTCTTATATATTATGACTGAAAGTCTGTTTTCATTTTGTATGCTGAATAATTCCCATTATTGATGATCTGAGCTGAAGAAAACTTGATGAAATTACAGTTTCAGAGCTCGTCACAGGAACTTTTTGAGTGCCCCTGTTTCTCCTGCAAACCTCATCACATGGTGGTGCTTATGCACAAATAGTGTGTCCCATGGCAGCTATATAGCACAACTTTTTTCTTTTCTGTGGCCTTGTGCGTTGTGCCTCGCATTCTGTGATGGCTGTGCTGCCTTTATATTCTCCTGTGGGAGGAATGGCAGGGAACAAGTTCCTAAAGTCAGACACCAGTCCCTGGTATAGTTGTATATCCTGGGTAATTGCTCCATTGTTATTCTTCCCCTTGGGCGGGGACCGATTCCAACATTATGTTGGCCATAAATGCAGATTTTTGTGTGTGTTCTGTTTCGGGAAGCTGATTTCTTTATCCTCAGACATCCTCTGGTGTCACAAGGGAGCAAAGGGGGGTGGCACATCACTTTTATTGACCATAGATTGTGTGGATTTGTGTCATATACATATGCAGGGAAATAACCGTTAGAATTGTAAGAATAAAGTCCACTTTGCCTTTTATAATCATCTATTTTTGTTTTAAATTGTGGAAATAAAGGTGTCAGGAATAAATCCCAACAAATGAAGATTTAATTTTTAGGAAGTTTTTAGAGTGTCCAAAAAAGAGTTGATTTAGAAAATGAAACACAATGATTTGGTTGGGCTGCAACTGGGGTGAGATCACCGTATTCTGAAGTTGGTATATTTGTAAGAATGATTGATAGTCACTGAGAAACTTGAAAAATCTTGGAGAAACTGCACATACGAATGCTTGAGTTGAACTGTACTCAATCTTGTGGTTTTGGGAAACAGGAAAGCAATCCTTCAAGGACAAGAATTAGCAACAGGATTTACAGTGAAATGTAGCCTTGGAGGCTTCCGTAAGCAATGTGAGAACCAAGGTCTTCCAAGGTTCTCACAGTAAATTTGTTTCCAAGGACAAGAATTTGGGTTCTCAAACTGACTTGCTAAAAATAGAACTACAGTAGTAAAAATTCACGACAAAAGGTGCTGTTTATAGGCTGGTTCCTTGCAGATCAGTCAGAGGCGCACAGAAATGGGACAAGCTATAAACAAATCTGTCAGATGTGTATTGGAAGGTTCTCTTTTTTTCAAAGGTCTGTGGTCTCTTTATTAATGCAGTGAAATATTGTTGCAATGAACTCCCAGGGACCAGAGAACATAATTTTCAAACCTTACCTTTTTTAATATTTTCAAAATATACTGACCCTACTGAAGTATCAGCCTAAACAAACATTAAATATGTGTTTAAGAGGAGCATTTATTCATTAACAATTGAATGTTCCCTGGAACAGAGCAGTATAATTTGAAACATATTTTTATCAATTGGCCACAGCAAAATTCTGCATTAAAACTAGATACATTTTTATGAGAGTTTCATACTTCCTGCAATGATACATTTTCTGCACAAAAAATCAACATTTGTATTTATTTTAGGTTTTTAATGATGCACAAGTTGGATTTACCCAGATCTTGTCAATTTCAAAGAAATTCCATCGCCCATCCACATGAATTCTAGGCAAAACAATTTTATCTTGAGGTTGAAGAGGAAAATTAGTTTGTTCTCATGGATTTTCTACAACATTTCATGAATTCTAGGCAAAACAATTTTATCTTGAGGTTGAAGAGGAAAATTAGTTTGTTCTCATGGATTTTCTACAACATTTCATGGAAAATGTTTTATAAAATGTTGCCCCGGGTTTAAAAACGGAAGGCATTGAAATTCGAATAAAGGTGGTTAGAGTCGAACCGTTTTGGGTTATTGAGGTTTAAACTGAATAAAGGAAATAGATGGAAATTATAATTACGTCATCGCATGGAAATGTGTGCAAATCCTTCTTATTTTACATCAAAAATTTGAGACATCCCAAGGTGTTGATAATTAAAATTCTCCATCAAGGTTTTGCTAATGACGTGCTCCACATGAAGGAGCTGTTTTGAAAAAAAAAGTTTCCCTTCTCATTTGAAGTCTTAACAAAACCGTTCTAACCATTTTCTCCTTGAGGCACGACACCCACAGACTCCATGTGTATATAAATATAAAGAAGCAAGTTTCCGGAAAAGTTGGAAAACATTTAATGAACCCACATGAACGCAGAGGAAGTTTGCACCTGCTATTGGAACACAACTTCTTCATTTGCCTGGAAGAAAGGCCTTCTTTTGAAGTAGAATCCCCTCGAGCGAAAACTGTAATGATGAACAACTTGGAGTTGGAAGTTTTGCCTTGCGATATTTTCATTGATCATTGAGATGGAAAAACACTCTCAGACATGAGAAAGAAAGGGGAATGATTTCGCATTTTCAATTTTAGAATTTTTTTCATTTGAGGTAGTGCTGGTGATCCCTTTCAATCTGTGAATTTTCAGGGATCTTCGGGATCCCATCTGAGATTGGAGATGGAAGTTTTGCCTACCAATATTTTCATTGATCATTGAGATGGAAAGACACTCTCAGACATGAGGCAGAGAAAGGAATGATTTCACATTTTCAATTTTTGAATTTTTTCCATTTGAGGTGTGAGCTGGGGATCCCTTTCAATCCATGAATTTTCAGGGATCTTTGAAATCCCATCTGAGGTTGGAGATGGAAGTTTTGCCTACCAATATTTTCATTGATCATTGAGATGAAAAACTCTAATATGAGACAAAAGAAGGAATGATTTGAGATTTTCAATTTTGAAATTTTTTCATTTAAAGGGTGGGCTGGCGATCCCTTTCAATTCATGAAATTTGAGGGATCTGCAAGATCCTATCTGATTGGACACCTGGGTAATTCTGTTCAAACCAAAAATAATGTATGTTCCCTTTATCTGTGGAGTTTTTTCGAGTATTTTCAATTCTTTTAAAGGTAAAAAATGTATTAAATTTTAATTTTCAGTCTTGGTTTTATTGATGATGGCAATTGCCCGTCATTTGACAAGCAAATGTAAAATTTTCACAAAAATGGGGTTTTCATTGTTTTGGCTTTCTTGGTTATTTAAATCAACTCCCAGTTCTGTGGACCAAGAAGATTTAAGGTTTAATTCAAATTTAATGTTCAATTTCATAAAACTGTGAGCTTAAAATTCTGAAATATTCTCAAGGAATAATGAACCAAAGTATAAAGCGTTTCAAGGTCATTCAATTATTTTTTAGCGTGTGGAACAAATAATTGCACATTTATCCTTTTCGAATGTGATAGAAATCTGCTTTTGTGTCACAAAACTTATCCTGGCACATTTCATTTTCAACAATGACCCGCTGTTTTTTTTAAATTTTTGTGTGGTTCAAATGGATCACTCAAAATTGACCTCGATCTCTCGGAACATCAAAGCTCTCCGTTTCAAGAGATTTTAATTTAAATAAATCTCATTTCCGGTGAACCAAAAAAAATTGCTGGGATAGATTAAAGTTCATTTTGGGGGGGTTCTGGGGTTGATGGAAGGCAAAAATGGGAAAAAAGAAGCAAGAGACTCACGTGGAAGGGTATATGATCGCTCAACGGGTTCGGTCGCAGTTGTCGCCAGGCAACCCGGGGTAAAATACATGGGCCGCCTACAGAAGCAGATGCGAGTTAATGGACAGGAATTAATGCCTCCGGATGAGCAAAGGAACAAGGAGGGCCTTGGTATATATATACTATACTCGTATATATAGTGATAAAAAAGGCACAAGGAACCGACCACAAGTTCCACGAATTTTCTCATCCCTCACAGCATGAAGAATTTACTGCAACATTTTGTCTTTTCTTTTTCTGTTCTATACCATTTTTTGAAAACATGGGAGAAAAAACAATATTACATCATCATAAATTCTGGGGACGTACGGAAGTATGATAGAACTGGAAATGACGTCATATATATATTTTTTTCTGAGTACTTTTCCTACTTGATTTAACGGTCCAGCCCTTGGTTCGTATTTATTTTCGGCTTACCTTGAGATAAAAATTTATATTGCTGTATATGGGTAGTGATAAAGAAAACATTTTGAGTATAGGGGTTATGGTAGGGCAAACATTTTCCCATACAGCAAAAATTTATTTTTCCGTATGGGTAATGATGAAGTAAAAAAAAATTGAGCATTGGTAATGGTAGGGCAAACATTTTCCAATTAGGGATTAAAAACCCTGGCACTCATGATTTATTAATTTTTTATGAAAAATATTGAACAACTTTGTGAAATGACCATCAAGGTGAGGGAGAGGGTTTCCCGCTTTTTCCACAGGCGCGGTTGTGGAAAGTGGCAGCAATCCTAGCGTGTACCTGCCAGAGCGTTCATCTGAATACGGGGCTGTTCGAAGAAGAAGAAGGGGGGACAGATCCGAACCCGGGGAATCGGGTTACATCCGGTTTTGCAGTGTGCATGCAGTCAGAGCAATGTAGGGTTCCACGGGCTCTTGGGTCACACAACCCGCTCTGGGTCCCACTGCCGCAACCCCCGTTTTGCTCTCTTCCTCTTTCCCCTCCCCCCCCCCTCTAGAAAGTTGCGTCCCACAGCATACCCTTCTGCCTGGAAAGTCTGCCCCAGAGGGACCAAGAAACTTGAGCTTTTATTCCTTTTTAAAATCTCCTGATCTTATTTTTCTTTGGTCTCCTGAAATCTTTTATGTATGTGTGTGTGTGTGTGTTTATGCAAGTTTTGATGGGACATTTTTTTTTTCAGGGAACCAAGTCTACTTCAAAATTTTTATTTTATTTTAATTTGGATGAAAATAAGCATAGACTGGAATATCAGTGAGGCTATTCTGCATCAGGCTACTTGAAAATAATTTTGTATGAATACTTATTTTCCACTAATTTTTTTCCAAGTATATCCAGAAAGGAAATATTTTTTGCTGATTGCATTAATTTTTCATTGAAGAGGGTAGAAATAAATGTGAAATACAGTGCCAAGTTTTTTTTTTCTTCATTCAGGCGGGGTTTGAAGGAAAAGTAGAACCCATCCCCTTGTTATCTCACCAAACAATGGCAATAAATCTTTTCCACCCCAGATTGTTTCTTCTTTTTTCCTTCTCTCTTTCTTTCCTGGCCCAGAAAGAAGATGAAGAGGGGAAATCTGGAAGCTGCACTTGCTTCTGGTTCATGTACAGTGTTTTCCAAAAAGTATGACCCATCTTCATGAAGAAGTCATACTCAGTACAATTTCTAGGTTCCTGCATGGTAAAGTATTAATCTGAAAAGTGAGCCCTATAGTGATGATAAATTAAGCTCAACCAAAATACGGTATTTTAATCAAATGTGTAATTTTGTGACCTGGTATTTTCTTGGAAATTCAGCTGAAGATTGCAAAATCAAAGCTACCTGATCAGAATTTCCAGTGAATCCATGGTCAATTCTGTTGAGGCCATTTCAATTTGAACCTGTGTAACTGAAACCGTTTTGGGTTTACCATTCCAAATCTTTCAGTGGTTCTCTACAACGAATTTCTCTCTATAATGAGGAGTTAACCATTCCTTGGTCAAGTTTGTGATTCATTCTTGCTATTAAAATTTTTTAGCACATTTTAGAACACCTATTAAAGAGAATCAAGAATCCTGATGCAAAGAAGTTCCTTTTTGCTCTCCTCAAGGGATTAACCATTTACAGGCCATCTATGAATATTGAGCAGTTCTAATATTTTGGCCAGAAAATAATGTCCATTGATTATAAACTGCCCAAATTACCTCAAAATTCTCGATCTCAGAAAGTCTTCAAGTTGATTTGCTGGTGAATTGGTCCCTAGGATAACGATTTTTGTGTGGTCACATGGGGTAATTTTAACGCAAATTATATTGGTTTTCTACAACGAATTTCTCTCTACAATGATTTTTTTTCTGGTCCCTTGAATTTAAAAAAAAAAGAAAGTCAACCTGTATTTTTGTAGTTCCTTCCAATGCGACCTAAATAAGAGGTTCAGCTTTAGCATTTCTTGAACCTATTTTGCCATTTAAAGCATTCGGGACTCTTCAAGATGTGAGATTTATTTTCTGGAGAATGGAAGCATTATTTGTTTTTGCTGGCTGAATGACGATTGTTGAATTTTTTGAGGGATCATCAGGCCTACTTGAAATAAATTTGAATATACGGTAATAATGGTTTATTTTTTTTTTTTTTATAAACACAGTATAGGCGCTAAAATCTGCTGCTAGTCCAGCGCAAATGGCGCGGAACAGCCTGCGATAAAACCCAGGACGTCGTCAGTCGACAACCCTACAGAACCCATCAGCGACTGGTTCCCATTCCAGAGAAATTTCTGCCGCAGTTATCCGTATTCATTCATGTCCCGAGTCATTTTCCCCAGCACAAGGTTCTGTTCTGCCTGCATGTGAACCCAGCACTGCTGGGTTTTGCTGTAATCCACCCATCCCCTCTCTTTGGGTTACCCAGTCGCAATTTTCGCCGCCTGGTTATCAGGGCAATGGGCCGCACGACTTTGCGCCGTTTTTCCATATACTACTTGTGAATGAGAGAGAGAGAGGGGCAGAAAAAGGGTGCCAAATGGCCCGTGAAAAACCCGGGTTCCATAACGACCTGTGGGGTGGGTGGCGGGGGGGTTCTTTTGCTGCTGTGGGTGATGCTTTTCTGGTGGCTCACTGTGTGGACTCAATTGTTTCCCTGCTGTGTAGATTTCCCCTATGTAATATTGCCATATGTGTTCCGTGACTTTTGGGGGGTGAACAGAGACCTAACTCATTCATCCCTTCACTGGGTTTCTGAGTTATTGGGTAGTTGAATATATCCTGAATTATTCAAGCCAGCAGAAAAAGTGAATCATTCACCAATTGTTTCCATGTCCCATGGGTTGTGTCACTGGTTTGGGAAATCTGAGACTCATTGGAACTGGGTAAACATTTCTGGGATTTAGAAACAGGTTTGTGATTGATTTTCTTCAGTTCTGATGGAATGCAATGCTGAGGAGGAAAATGCAACTTGAGGATACAATGAAGGTGGAAAAAATAACCTTGTTAGAACTAAGTTTCATTTTATGAATTGCTGATTACAACAAATAAGTGTTTATCCCACCCTCCCAATGACAATTCAAACAGGTCCAATTCAAGACCTGGCCAATTTGAGACCGGGCTAATTTGAGACCAGGTCAATTTGAAACAGGAACTTTTTGACACAGGAACAATTTGAGACAGACTCCTTTTGAGGCAGAAACCTTTTGAGACAGAGACTATTGAAGAAATTTTCAGACAAAGACTATTTGAGACAGAAGCATTTGCAAATTGACTTCTCAGTGTTTCTAACACACAAATTTTATTGAAGGTGTGACAAAGAAAAAAATGCACTGTTTTATTTTCAAAAGTTAGGCTAATTTTATTCCCCACTTAAGACAAATACTTGGAGTATAACAGCAACTATAGGAATCTTCTTTTCAAAAAACCTACTTTTCTTTGCTACCATTCATTTCTTGATCCCTCATGATAAAAAAACACACATCAGGCATATCAGAATATCCTTTTTCATTCTCATTTGAAAAATTTGAGGAGACATAAACTGCACAAAATATTCCTTTTTTGGGTTGAAAATGAGTCCAAAAAGCAAGAAACAGGTACACATTTTTCTATACTCAACAGTCCCTGTCTCTAAATTACCCCATCTTGAATTGTCCCTGTCTCATATTGTCCCTGTCTCATGTTGTCCCTGTCTAATATTGTCCCTGTCTCATATTGTCCCTGTGTCATAATGTCCCTGTCTCATATTGTCCCTGTCTCGTATTGGCCCTGTCTCATATGGTCCCTGTCTGATATTGTCCTGGTCTCATATTGACCCAGTCTCATATTGTCCCTGTCTTGTATTGTCCCTGTCTCATATTGTCCCTGTTTCAAAATGGTCATGTCTCATATTGTCCCTGTTTCAAAATGGTCATGTCTCATATTGTCCCTGTTTCAAAATGGCCACGTCTCATATTGTCCCTGTTTTAAAATGGTCATGTCTCATATTGTCCATGTTTCAAAATGGTCATGTCTCATATTGTATGCATTCAAGCCACAATGTTATTTGCACTTCCTCATAACCACTTTTGTTTTTTCATGCCAAAACGTTTTCCCGCATGGCACAGACTTTGTTCTAATGCAATTGTACTGCACTACTATGTGGAATCCTCTGCTGGAATTATTCAAAGATATACTGTCTTACAAACCAGGTTTATTCTCGCAGTGCCTACATTCTGAATTGCACACTCATTACCATAAAGTATGCTGCTGGAAATTTTGCACCAGACTTTCTCCGCCTCACTGATGGAGGCAAGTCTGCAGGCAGTCGGAAAGGAACAACAATGACAATAACAATAACAATTTGCCATCGTAGCAGGCAAAGCAACCTGAATCTAGTCCCAGGGTTTCTCTCAGCTGAGTGCATCAAATTTCTTCCACTGTCACGGGATACGGCGGGAACATGGCGCAGTCAGAAGAGTGATGGGCGTTCATTGCTTCTCATCTCATATATACAATATAATATAAATGTTTTCCTTATTCTTTTTGGAGAACGGTCTTTGCCTTTGTCCAATTGAGACATATATATGGAAAGGAAAATTTCCCTGTTGGGATTAACATTCTTGACACATTATATTTTTGGGACTATTGATTTGATGGAGTGCTGATTGAGAGGAAGTGTGTGTATAGGCATGATTGGGGCTTTATGCAAAAATTAAATGGTTTCAAAAATAGGCATTTTACGGGAAATTACTGCAAGTTGAGCATGGTTTTTTAAAACTTCATTCTGCAGAGCACCCAAAATTTGAAGAAAAAAGTATGACCTTGCCACAGAAGGGTTAACTTAAAACCTCCCCCACTTTAATTATTTTTTACTGGTTCCTTGAAATTTGACTCAGAGAGGTTTGGCTTTACAATGATGGCCCAAAGACAAAAAAAAAATCCACTTATTGATGAATTTATATTGCAGTGCTGAGCTAATTTTTTTTCAATGGTAAAATAAGTAATAAAGTATATAGAATTCCATGAAGATGTGAAGACTTTCTTTCTTGAGAGATCCTGGGATTTTTTTTTTTGCGGGCATCACCTTCAGCTGTTGCAGGCTTTGGGCAACGGTTGTTGTTGTCAATCAGTGTGCCAATCAATTGAGGGGTTTTGGTTGTTGGCTGTCAAGAGGGGGGGGGGGGGCTGCGTTGTTGGGATGTCTATTTCTTGTTTGTTTTCTGGGATTGACAAGAGCCCCGCCTTTACAGAATCCTTTAGGTGTGGATTTCCTGGCTTTGCTCCAAATGCGGGTGTTATTGAGAGAAATGCTTTCGATCCCTTGTTTCTTCTCTATTCTTTTTTTTTTTTTTTTTTTTTTGGTGGCTGCTCTTGTGCTTTGTTTGGAAAAGGGAAACGAAAATGGGAAAAACCTACTCAGTGGGTTTTTCCTTAATTAGTTATTTCATAAATAGAAAAGCAGTTTTTCGTAAGGAATGCGGCGAGAACAACTTTTTGCGGTCGGCGCGGGACGACTATATCTTACAGAAACCCCCCGTTGGAGTAACGGCGCCGAAGGAAGCGTAGGTGTCGCTACTCCAACACAAAAGTATAGTTGTCCCGCGTCGCGCTACAGAGTAAATTTTTAGAGGTGAATCGAGTTCGAAAGAAAGTGAAAGTAAGATGGAGTGATACTGGAAACAAGAAAGTGAGCGGAAGGAAGGGTTCCCATAGTTCAATCATTGTGCATTGAGTGGCCAATTCAATGCAAGATGATGGAAGAGTGAAAGTGGTTTTTTTTTTTGTGTGTGTTGTGGTACTTTCATTGTTTCGAATTTTCATTTTTCATTTGTTTTGATATGAGGTTCTTTCTTTCGAGTGAAGATTGCGAAGACGTTTGTGCGCAAAAGAGAAGACAGGCATTCAATTTTCGCGTTGAAAAACGGTAATTCGGCTTTCGCATTGAAGAACAAATCGAGTGAACATGGCTGAAGGAAATTCCACGGGATCTGCGACGTTTAAACCAATACGAGTGGCTAGTGTTCAAGCGGATGCGAGACAAGTGGATGCTGTTCTTCAAGACGATCAACCCGTGGTTGGAAGTGCTGTGGCTGCTAAACGACAGGTCATCCAAGGTGAGTGAGAGTAGATGAATTTGTGTGTTCCGTTGATCATCTTTTTCCTGTTGTGGATTCGCAGAAGAGTTGCAAGACTTGCTCGAGAAGATGCGGACGATTGACGTAACTGGCCGTCAGAAACGTGGGCGTGAGAATGAAGCAACTGCGGAGACAAGCTCAAAGAAAGAGGATCAAAAAATGTCGGAGATGATAACATCAATGCGGGCTTTGACGGCTGAACAACAGCAAAAGTTGGAAAAGTTTATGAAGGTTAGAGTTGAATGAAGGCTATAAAGGTTTAGATTTGTGTAATATACAGCTTGTGAAATTTTCCGTAACTTCCAGATCGTGCAAAGTGATTACGTAGCTGAGTCGGAACTGCGTGGGATGGAGCGAGAAGTTCGAGCAAAACGCGCAAGAATTTCTGAGATGGGAGAAGAATGCGTTCTTTTGGAAGGAACTGAAGTTGTGCTACGAGATAAAATCGATGACGAGTATGAGCGGCTGAGAAGAGCGGAGACTCTTCAAAGGAATTCTGAGCAGGCTTTGCAGGAGGCTTTCGACAAGGTCTTAATAAAGGATTCTGCTGAGATTAATGAATCTGTTGGGTGTGATCGTCGTTATCTCGCTGAGGGAATTTCGTATGTGGAAGAGATTATTGGTGAGTGTAATTATTTGTGAACGTTTAGGTATATGAGGAAAAGAATTACAATATTCTCTTTTTGTAGATGACGTGAGGATACTTTCACTTCGAGATGCCGAGTTCGTTCTTGGACCGCGTGCAAAGATAATGCAAGAATGGGAGCGGGATATGAAGCGTGTTACGAGAACGTCGGTTATTGTTCCGAACTACGTGGGATTGGCTAGTGGAACGACGCAAAGTGAAAAATCGCAGATTACGGATAATGCGGTCGCTGGTTTAAATGTGGATAGCGAGTCATTCGCAGACCATGTTTCTAAGGCGTTGACTGATGGTAAGTAAACGAAAGACTTTTCTGGTCGTATATGTTTTAAGAACTGTGTTTCATTTTATGGGGTTGTGATTCATAAGCATAATGCGTATTTTCAGATGAGCTGGCACGTGTGTTTAACATTTCCCGATTTGTTCCACGGGATTGTGTTGAGTATATAAGGAATGCTGCAAACGCGATGAAAATCACTCGTCAATTACGAGATGCTTTGGGAGGTTGGAGAATTCCACTGCCTATTCCGGAATGTAGATGACGTGAGGATACTTTCACTTCGAGATGCCGAGTTCGTGCTTGGACCACGTGCAAAGATAATGCAGGAATGGGAGCGAGATATGAAGCGTGTCATGAGGACGTCAGTTATCGTTCCGAACTACGTTGGATTGGCGAATGGAACGACTCAAAGTGAAAAATCGCTGATTACGGATAATGCGGTCGCTGGTTTAAATGTGGAGAGCGAGTCATTCGCAGACCATGTTTCGAAAGCGTTGACTGATGGTAAGTAAACGAAAGACTTTCCTGGTCGTATGTTTCTTAAGAACTGTGTTTCATTTGATGGGGTTGTGATTTTATAGACATAATGCTTTTTTCAGATGAGCTGGCACGTGTGTTTAACATTTCCCGATTTGTTCCACGGGATTGTGTTGAGTATATAAGGAATGCTGCAAACGCGATGAAAATCACTCGTCAATTACGAGATGCTTTGGGAGGTTGGAGAATTCCACTGCCTATTCCGGGCTGTGTTTTCGAAGATTACGATTTCGCCACGGATGATTATGGAATAGATGGGACGCGGATCATGAACTCTGATAGACCTGCTGTCATGGTCCTAGGGACTTCAATGACTTCTACATTTAATGTAGTATCGGCGCTGTTTCCAAACAAGAATTTACGACGCGCAACGTGTGAAGTATCCGTGCCCCAATTTTTCGTATCTAACGGATGGGATGGACGTCGATGTTTACCAGGTTTGTCAATCATTGCAGTATGGAAGTGAAAGATTTCTAAAGTACAATGTGATTCTTAGGTGTCAATCAGTGGATGGAGTCTGGTTACTCGAAAGGGTAGTCTGGATTTGAAGACTCTTCGTACGTTAATTTACAACGGATTGAATCTGGACGATCGTTTCAAATTTGCTCAGATTTATTTGAGAGGGGGTACAAATGACATACGAAACCTCTGTACATATAAATGTTATGATTCGAGGTTTGGGTCGTTTAAGCAGTTTTTTGAAGAATATACAAGATTCTTGAGGGATGCTGTAAAGGAGTTTCAGTGCCCTATTTTTGCCTTGGGTGCTTCCCCTCCTGGTCCTGAACCGTTGCTTCGTAGTCCGAATGCTACATCATTAGACGTTGGGGACGATGGGCTGCCCTTAATACCATTACGTACTGGCGGAAACCCTGATGGCGTGGGAGAAGAAGCAAGGGAACGAGCGGCTCGTATTTATCAGCGAACTCTTTTCAACCGTTTGAATGATATGTATGGGCAAAAAAGGATGGTGGATGAGGAAAATGACCTTTACTGGATGCCTCTACCGACGCCAATTGATACATTGTCCAGTTTTAGCAAGGGGCGTGGTAGTTTAAATGATTTTGGGCATTTAACTTCTGCGGCTGCTTTGATCTTTGCTAAACAACATTGTGTGGCTATTTGGCGTGGGATTCGGAATTTGGAGGGATATCAAACAAAAAGTGGACGTGCTTGCTCTGGGGGATGTCCAGTTTGGATGGTGGACGGGAACGCTATGACTGGTATAGATCCTGGTGTTACCCATGAACACTCAGGTGCATTTGGTCCGATATTGAATTGTGTTGGTCCATTATTGCTGAGTTCAAATAGGTAAGTTAGAAATATGCTTGCGAATTGAAATGAGATCGTAATTTTCTTTACTCTTCTCTCCCTTTTTGATAGTGCTATGATGTCCAAGTATGACTATGATGAGTGCTATACAACGAAGGCTGCGTTATCGACTCGAAGTGGAGGAAAAGTGCTTGAGCCTGGAGACATTGTGCGTGTTTCAGACGTTCCTGGTTTTAACTTGGTGGTGAATCGTACTATTGCGGGTGTTTGGGTTGTGGGTCATAGGGGTCGTTTGTTCAGGGAATTTAAAGATGTTCATCAAGTGCCAGGGATTTTCGCTTGTAAATTCGTCGAATGAATCGTTTTTTTTTTTTTTGGGAATGCGATCTGTTACGTTTGAAAAGGTGATTGGGAATTCGGGCTGCTACCGGTTTTGTTTGTTATTGATGATGTAATAGAAGGGAGGAGGGCGGGGTTAATTCGATCGTATTGAATTTGTTAATGATGAAAAAAAAAAGAGAAGGGAGGGTGATTCGGTCGTATTGATTTTGTTGATTGTGAACGATGGCCTTAAAGATGTGAAGCGGGTTATTCAATATCGGAACAAACTTTTTTTGAGATTTGATGTGAAGATGAGAAAAAAAAGAAAGGAATTATTTCGAGCCATGTATTTTTTCGATGACTTTTGCTAGATAGATTAATGCGTTTTTTGAATTAGCTTTAATATTTTGTTGTGGAATTTCCATTTCCAGGGGAATGAGATTGTTGACAGATTGATTAGTCAAGATTATTTTGTTACAGTTTCCGTCGGCGTCGGTGGAGGTGGTGAGTACATCATTGAATTAGCTTTAATATTTTGTTGTGGAATTTCCATTTCCAGGGGAATGAGATTGTTGACAGATTGATTAGTCAAAATTATTTTGTTACAGTTTCCGTCGGCGTCGGTGGAGGTGGTGAGTACATCTACGGATCGAATCTGATTATCTCTTGGGCTAACATTTACTTTAATAATTTTACAAAGTCTCCATTTAAGTTTGTCAAATGGGCTATTTTTCTTAAATGATTGATTGACTAAGAGGACTATGTGACCGACTTTGGGGAGTAACTCTGCTTCTTTTGATTTGTATGGGAATTTTCTTAACGACTTGATATAGGAATTTTGGAATGCTGTCCATAATTTTTCAACTATTTTCATGCGGAAGAGTGTTTTATTCGTAAATCGTCCAGCTTCATCCGTTTCTAAAAAATGAAGAGGTCGTGGGCCGTAATGAAATGGGTTTGTTGTCCAATCGGCTAGGTGTGGGTGTAGGAACATTGCGGGGGTAAGTATCATTGGTGTTTCTCGATCTGAGGAAATGTAAGTTAGTGGTCGTGAGTTTATTGCGCTTTCTACCCATGCTATTGCTGATAATAGAGTGTTTGTGTTACTAAAGGGTATGCCTTTGAATGTTCTGGCTAGTACGTCTTTTATGGTGCGCATTTGTCTCTCGTAAAAGCCGCCCCACCAGGGGGCTCTAGCCGCATTGAAATACCACTTTACCTTTTTAAATTTCGTTCTTATCTGCCTTTTATGTGCTTCTAAGAACTTAGGCCATGCGCTACGAAATGTTGCAGCATTATCCGATATAACCTTTTCCGGTGTTATTTGTTCTTTATGACAGAATGTTTCAAATGCTCCGATAAATGACTCCATTGATACGTCACTTACGGGTTCAATGTGAATCGCACGTGTAAGTGTGCAGGAGAACACGCATAATGAAATTTTCATAGGATCAACTTTCGCTACAATCTTACTGCCTTTTTTTCGTGGGATTTCTCTTTTTTGCTTTGCATGGTGTATGTTGCGATTGTTTTTGTCAAAATTTAACGTTTCGAACGGTCCTACAAAGTCAATGCCGA
>CAJPEX010002663.1:2494-36656 GCA_905338405.1 Notodromas monacha
GAATGTGTTAGAAAGATCCAAATCGGAGAAAATGAGGAGGCAATTCGAGAAGCTTGTCCTATGAGACCAATAGTCAGTCCTGAAAACATGGTAGTCCAGTTGGACAGGGACGAATTTGCGTATATAGATACGGACAAGGGAAGGGTAACTCAATATTGTGCTGAAAGCGAAAATGGAACAGTCCCTGCGTCTGAGAATTCATACGAATTACCGTATTCCGGTATCCTAAAATTTAATCAGAACTGTAGATATACTCTTGTTAACGGACCATTCAAGGAAATTCTACCTAAACTAGAAAACGTGGAAATAAACGCTGTAGAAGAAGTTCCAGCTTTTAAACCACGGAGTTCAGTGGCCGAAGATATTAGCGAACTCCAAATTCATTTTAGAGATCAGTGCTGAAAGCGAAAATGGAACAGTCCCTGCGTCTGAGAATTCATACGAATTACCGTATTCTGGTATATTAAAGTTTAATCAGAACTGTAGATATACTCTTGTTAACGGACCATTCAAGGAAATTCTACCTAAACTAGAAAACGTGGAAATAAACGCTGTAGAAGAAGTTCCAGCTTTTAAGCCACGTAGTTCGGTAGCCGAAGACATTAGTGAACTCCAAATTCATTTTAGAGATCACGGGTACATTTATCTGATAGTGTCAGTAATACTGTTGTCTATTATACTCATTAGCATCATGTATCTATGTTTTGCAAAAATACGGTATGTTATCATTCGTAGACGCAGGAGAAATGCCAACATTATAGAGAATCTACCTAAACTAGAAAACGTGGAAATAAACGCTGTAGAAGAAGTTCCAGCTTTTAAACCACGTAGTTCGGTAGCCGAAGACATTAGTGAACTCCAAATTCATTTTAGAGATCACGGGTACATTTATCTGATAGTGTCAGTAATACTGTTGTCTATTATACTCATTAGTATCATGTACCTATGTTTTGCAAAAATCCGGTATGTTATCATTCGTAGACGCAGGAGAAATGCCAACATTATAGAGAGTGCAAATATTGAATTGATACCCTCCAGGAGTGCCCCTTTAGCTCCTCAATACCCAAGATTGCAAATCAGCGCTTCAACAGGTTTGATGGCAATCAAATAATATTGCAAGAACCACCCTTTTGAAGGTTTTTGCAGGCTCTATTGGATATGTGGATGTGGAATTAGAATTGTATGGTGTGCTGTGTGCTTTTAGGTTATGCTAAGTGGTGCTCTCATGCCTCTGTGTATGACTGTTTTTACATGTTTATCATCTTATTCCTATGAAGAGAATCCTGAAACCTGGACGAAAAGAATTGCTGTGGAAAGAAGAAAACAAAAAGAAAAAAAAAAAAGGTCATGGTATGGAGGATCAACATATTTTTATTCATGTCCTCCTAACAACATCAACTCTCTAATCGCGTCGAATAACTATACGCGCGAAAAATGACTAAACTTCTCCCACAGTATAAAAACTGGAGAGGCTCCCGCTACGAACAACCTGGCCAGAACCAGGCTGAGTGCGGCGGAAGGTGGGGTGACTAGAACGAATCTTCGCCAACACCCAAGCACGAAGGAGAGGCCAAGTCCACCTGGCGAGCAACTCTTCCCCGGACAGGGCTTCGGATCGGACCTGACGACAAAAGAAGTTCAAGCCAAAGCAGAAACAAGCAAGCGGTGACAAAACACTCACTGAAAGAGGACATCAAAGGCCTAACTGTGGCAAGAGAAGGAGCCTCAGTCAACTCCAATTCCTCAAACAGAGGATTCAGAACTGATTGAGGCGCCTCTTCCGTTTGATTTTCCGCCTCTGATTTCCTCTAACAATTTAACCCAGCACACAAGAAGCAACAAGAGAAGGAGCCTCAGTCATCTCCAATTCCTCAAACAGAGGATTCAGAACTGATTGAGGCGCCTCTTCCGTTTGATTTTCCGCCTCTGATTTCCTCTAACAATTTAACCCAGCACAGAAAAAGCACAGCAATAGCAAGAGGCCCGAAAAACCCATTAGAAACATGGCTAACTTTCCACCACAAGAAACTACACACCTTCATTTTTATCCTTCTGCAACAGCAGATTGTTAGTACTGCAAAAGGAGACCCAACTCCCAACACTCCAATCATCCAAACTAAAGCTTCCAGTAACCATTGTGGAAACTCTGCATGGATAATTGAACCATCAGGGAAACCAGCAGAAATGTTTAATTGAGAGATAGATAGATTTTTAGATTTCTCAGCAATGTCTGCTAAAGTCCCCATAGTTGTTCTGGGAAGGGCCTCCTCTACTAACACCACCTCCTCTACAGGAACTATTCCCAATGTTTCCTCTAATTGGGTCTCAGGATCAACAGTCACATCATTTTTATTAAAAGCACTGATGTCTTGCTCCTGGATGGTAGTAGTCTCTTTCTCCCAAGGTGTTGTTGTAGGTTGACTTGTAATGCTGATCTCCTGCTTGGTTGGCATCCCAGATGAAGTCACAGGAGTGGTTGATGAAGGCTTGTATGATGAAGTTTTCTTGATGGGCCTTGACTCCTCCTTGACTGTTTTCTGTTTTTCTGAAAAATTGAAAAGTTGAATTACTAGGCTCTATAGTGGCATTTTTACAACTTACTTGCATGTTTGAAGAAGCAATGACTCCAGGGTCTTACAACTTCCTCCATGCCAAGAGTCTTCCCTGAACAGAAAGTCCTATTGAACAGTTGAATTACTAGGCTCTATAGTGGCATTTTCACAACTTACTTGCATGTTTGAAGAAGCAATGACTCCAGGGTCTTACAACTTCCTCCATGCCAAGAGTCTTCCCTGAACAGAAAGTCCTATTGAACAACCTAACCTCCTGAAAATCACAAGAAAAAAGGATCAGATACATACTTATCTCTTTATTTTTCAGGAAGAACTCACTTTCAAACCCTTATACCTGACGCAGTCCAAGTCCAAGGAGTCACCAACAAAGTCTACTTGAAACTTGTGAAGAGCTGGCCTTCTGACTTCACAGATGTCCTCACAGGCAAGCCTGCCTCCCACTTCAGCACAGGAACTAGCCTCTCCATCCTGAAGAGTCACCAGGAGGACCTAGAAAAATCCACTTGAAACTTGTGAAGAGCTGGCCTTCTGACTTCACAGATGTCCTCACAGGCAAGCCTGCCTCCCACTTCAGCACAGGAACTAGCCTCTCCATCCTGAAGAGTCACCAGGAGGACCTAGAAAAATATTGAATGTTTTAAAATCCATATTTCAACTATTTTTGGTGCAAAACTTACCAGAAGCAATGTAGGTGTCACTCCTTGAAGAATTCCCATTTTTGTTTTTGAGGAATTTCTGAGCTTGTTGACTTGAAAACCCGTTGTTTTGTCTTCTATGATGAGTCACTTGGCTCTGATGACGTTTTGAAGTGCCCCACAATCTTACAAGACGAGTGCCGTCGGACTTTTTCGAAAATATGCGTAAATTACGCGCTCAACGCACACTACGCGAAAATCGGCGAAAAGGTTCGAAAATTGCCTTAACACACTGGAGAACCTATGCAAAATTGTTTTCCTGCAAAAACACCAATAGAAAAGGAGAATAATGATTATAGTGGCACAGATCAAAACTTTCACTGAGACTTACTTGAGATGTAGTCTCCACCAGAAATGAGCCTCAAATGAAGCCTGAATCCTTTTGGAATGTCTCAGGAAGGAAAGAAACAAGTATTGATACCTGTTTCTTCCCAGAGTGTGACTTTTTGCCACATTCCTGTTCCAAGATGAACCCTGTGAACTCCTGCATCTGAGATCCTCATATGGGTGCCACACAAAATGTGTGAGTTCCAATTGGACCCCAGAGTGATTTCAAAAATTTTTCGATGCAATGACATATCATATGGGAATCGATGCCCAGATGTGTCATCATTCAAAAGACATCGATTATATTCACTTTTTCACTTGGAATCTGGCTATTTTTGCATGAGCACTTTTGAAACGCTTATGATTGGCTCTGAAAAGGTGGAACTTTTCTTTCAATTTGTCTGGGGAGAGTTTGTGATCCAAGACTTTACGTCCTGTACTAGAGCAATAATACTCTGCGCATTAAAACGCAGATCATGGAACGGTGTTGCATAGCAACTCGTCGCTCCGAAGCGCACGAGGTCAGTTGTCTAGACAGCGGTCATTTACCTGCCCTACTTTTGTTTTGGTTGCATCCTGCTTGCGCAGTCGCGTCTGGAACGTGTTGAATCTATAAAGGGTACTTGCGCGCATTGAACTAACATTCATTCGTGTGTCTGGCGTTGACTGAGGTAAACCAGAAATATACGTATCCACTCTAAACTGAGAAGTCGTGTTTTCACTTACGAACCCCGGCCATAAGAACTAAATCTTCTCGTTGAAAGTTTGTCTTAGAGAGTTTACATTCTTTAGATTAATTGACTCTGTAGAAAAGACGTTTTCTCCAGATCAAGAGTGTCTTAAGATAAAATTCTTACGGAATTAGGACAACATACCTTAATAAAATTTTTTGTGGAACCAAATAAACGTTTTTCCCTTATTTCTTAAGGGAAATACACCCCTGGTTAACGTTTTTTCCAGTTAACGTTTTTTTGCTTGGAACCAACTAAAAACGTTAACCGAGGGTTGACTGTATAGTAATGCTTCATTGGGCTGAGGCACAAAAGGGTTGTTGCAATACAGTACTTGTTATGTGTTTGCCTTTTCCCAGTATAATCACTTAGCGATGATGATGGGCTTGTAGTGTTGATTTGCAAATGGCATGTATCTGCAAATGTTGTGATTGTAACCAGCCCTTTTAGAGTCAGAGTTTTGTCGGTGCCCTTGAAATTTCAGCATTTCCTGTCGTTCTCTTACTGTTGAAGGAAAGCTTGGCTCATCCTGATGATGTCGATGGTCAACTATAAGCAACCATTAGGCTTGCAATAATGTGCTGTGCTGTACATGTTTTGGAGCTATATCCTAGTTGGGGGGACCCAAGTGCAAAACTACGTCTAAATAGATGTTGCTAAGAATGGCACATGGAATGTTCTTGGCAGACAAACTCCACTCATTCATCAACCATGTTCTGTTGATCCTGTGGTACGCTATTGTCAGCCTTACCATCAGTCCATTTTATTCTTGATTCTAATTCATTACTGACTCTATGTGAATTTCAACATGAATTGACATCACTTGCATTGTTTTATTGGAATTCTGCTGAGACTGAATTTGGGGGGCGGTTTGGTAGAGTTAGGTTAGGTCAGGTTATGTTAGTTAAAATGTGTATTAATGTTGATTAAAATATTTGTAATGAACATATAAAATCCATAGTTGAAATATTTTCAACTAACATAACCTGAGCTAACCTAACTTCACCTAACTGCCCCCAAAGTCAGTTTTTGCAGAAAACTCAAGTCAGGTTGTGTTACCTAAAATGTTTTCAATTAACACATTTTAAAATATATGGCTGAAATATTTTTACTGACATAACCTGACCTAACCTAACTTTACCTACAGCAACCAAGTGTTCAGATAACAATAATAAAGGCAATTTGAAGCCAATTGAAGAAGAAGTCAGAACAGACTCACCACATCCAGGTTGGTATGTTCTTTTGCAGTAGACTCAGTGTCTAACTGAAACACCTTCATGCGCCTCAACACGCTGTCCAAGATCCAGCAAGCCTACATTGACCGAACCACATTTGTCCAATCTAGAGAATCGCAGCAATTTGTTTGAAAACTGCCAGTCTGATATAAAAGGAATTTACTTTTCTGAACAAAAATGATCACAGGAAAGCATTTACTCACCATCACGGGACGCTATGATACAACTTCCACTCAACGCCGCTGTATTCAGGGCTACGTCTTCCATGCCACCCCTAGTAGCAGTCTCTCATTGAGTGACTTCAACTGCAATGGTTTGGAAGGGTAAAATTTTTGGGAGACTCTGAGGGACAAAAAACAGTGTGAATATAAAAAATTTTTTTAAATGAATAAAAAATTTTGGAATATCCAAATAACATTGCGCAAATTATGTGAATAAAAAGTTCAAGAACTTTTTTCAAGTCTGAATATCCAGTAAGGTTTCTTGCTACAAATGACACAAAAAATAGCATAAGAACAAATTTCGAATACCACCTCTGTCACTGTCTTAAGCAGCAAGGAACATAAAAATTTCCAAATCACAAATTATGTGAGTAAAATTGTGAGGGGTGTTTGGGCAGCTGCATGGGAAGTGGGACTAGGGGAAGGGGGAGCAGCATGACTTATATTAGCTCTGGCAAGATTTCATCCACAAGAGAATATATATAATATTCAAGTATTTTTTTAAATGAATTGTTACTATTGAAAGACAATTTCAACAAGCTGTGGTGTTGCATGCACAGCTACAACTTGTTGAGTGGAAATCTCAGGGTCTCACACAACTACAGCAAAGAAGTTTCCCCTTTGGTAATATCCCTTCAGCACCAGCATATTGTGTAACTATGACCAATACTGATACTGATTCTATTTTAATTCAAAGTCCTGATATCCCCAATGATCAGGGACTATCCAACTGTAGTCTGAATCCCATTTCATCATGCAGTAAGAGATTTGGGGATAAAATACAGAAATCCAAGCTCTCAACACATGAAGTTTAACTCAATGTCACACAAGCACAACGCAAAATCAATATTAAGAGGTCTGTACAAGACAACAGTCAAACATTGAATGCCTCTCTCCAGACTCTCTGGCACTCTCCTCCAGTTGCTCCCCAGATCCCCAGATAAGCATGTCGCTTCCATGTGGTCTGCAACTTTGTCTAAGGTTTTGGAAGTATCTCCTAGATGTCACTGTTTGGCGCGGTGCCTTACTTTCCCTTCTTTTGAGAAGGTGGCATGCCTGCGGTTTGCTATCTGCTGCCCATTGCTGATCTCTATCAGTTTCTCCTGGTGGGGCCAGGCCTGCTAATTGTTGCAATTATTGCGGTTGTTGTTGGCCCTCGTTTGTCTTGGACTTTGCAAAAGAAATTGGACCCAAGTCAATGACATGAGTGTCCTTTGGTTCTTATAACGTTGTTTCAACAATCTGCATTGGACACTCGCGTGGGTGTTTTGCATATCTGTGGTCATCTCAAAAAACTTGTGGTTGTGGCCGCTGTCCAATTATTGTGGGCATCAACCTTTTGAAACCTGGTTCTGGTGGTCTTGAAAGCCCCTGATAGTGCGTCATTTCCCAGGCGTGGTTGATTTCTCTTGATCTCAGGGCCTGCCCCTACCCAATATTCACCATTATACTGCAATACAAAATGACTATAAAAGGCCCAAGACACTGTTTGCAAAATTGTCTATCTGCTGCATGTTTGTGGACGGTTGGAAGTTGAGGGAATACTGCAATGACGTTGCCTGGATGAAAGTGTGGTAATCAATCCTGGTTTGCCTGCTTGATGAACTGAGCTCTTTGTGTTCCTGCAGTTTGCTCTGCATCTGGCCCTGGCTCCTTGTCAATTGGTTCAACCTGGAATTCTTCATCAGCTTCCAGCTTGGGTGATATGCCAAACATGGCTTCTGTTGGTGATTTTCCAGTTGTTGTGTGCACAGTTTTGTTATAGGCTTGGACAGAACTTTGCAAGTACTTCTCCCAGTCTTCTGCTTTGCCATTGGTTGCCTTTGATTGCATTTGGCCAAGGGACCAAATTGCTCATTTGCAACATCCATTGCCTTTGGGGTGAGTAGCTTGTGCCATGTGCTGTTTTGTTCCCAGTCCCCTTAGGAAATGTTGAAATGCCTGACTTCTGAAAACAGAATCACAATTGGTATGAACGTATTCAAATTTGCCTGTCTGTTGAAAGATTTCTACAATGAATGGTATAGCCATTTTTGCGTCTGCTGTCTGCACTGCTTGGGCAAACATGTATTTGCTGAAATGATCCAGTGCAATTATTGCGTACTTGTATCCTTCATTTGTCAAAGGGAGAGGCCCAAAAAAATCAAGCACCAGACGTTCCTGTGGCCTTTTAGATTCAATCGCTGTCAGGTGTGTGCCCACTTTCCTTGTTGGAAAATTGTATTGGAAACACAGTGTGCATTCCTGTATTTTCTGCCAGATCTCTTGACGCATGTGTGCCCACTCAAATTGTTTCTGCAGCTTGTGGTATACTTTTTCCCCCCGCATGGCCCAGTTCCTTATGATATTCCTCTATGATTGCTTATCTCTGTTCCTCTGGTGGCATTATCCTTGTTGAGGCCGTGTTCAGCGTAATTTGGCTTAGCAATTCCAGGCCTTGGAGGTGCTTCCCTGGCTTATAAATAAGTTTGTAATTAAAGCTCACTAGTTTCATGTGTAGCCCAATGAGTCTTTCAGTCTTGAGCTCACCCAGTAGAGCCTTATGGTTCATATTTACTGTGAACGTCTGATATTCTAAATGATGTCTGAATTTCTTTGTTACGCTCCATACTACTGCTAATAATTCTCTTTCAGTATTTGTTTACCTGGTCTCTGTATCCAATAAAACTCTGCTGGCATACTCCACAATTCTATCTTTCCTGTTTTTGTCTGTTTGCACCAAAATGGACCCCAGGCATGTGGAGGATGCGTTGCAGTGTGCTGAGATAGGTAGCTTTGGGTCCACTCTTTCTAGTTTTGCCGTGTCTGCTAAAATGTCCTTCAGGTGGTTGAATGTTTCCTGAGCATCCACCAACCATTGGATCTTAATTGCTGGTTTCTTGGGAATCATACTCTTTAGGATCTTCTCCACATTTGCAAAGTTTGTTGGCAGGTGCAATCAAAGGTATGTTGCCATGCCAAGAAATCTTTGCATCTGCCACGCTGTTTCTGGTCTCAGAAAATGTTGCACTGCAATGACATTTTTCTCTGAGGGCCTTGTCCCTGTCTGGTCCACCCTGTGACCTAAAATGTGATTGTTTCTGCAAGAAAAGTAGATTTTTTGATATCGACAACTGCTTTTTGCAGGGTAGAGAGAACCGCTCTCAAATTTTCACACAATATCTTGAAATTTTCACCTAACACAATAATATCATCCATATAGGCTAGACACTTTGTCATCAGATGTTTGCGCAGTACCGTATTCATTGTACGCTGAAAAATTGCTGGCCCCATCTTCAAACCAAAAGGCAAGACCTTATATTGGACTTGACCTTGTGGGGTCATAAACAGGGTTTTGGGTCTGTCCTCATGCACAATGGGGATCTGATGGAATGTGGAATGTAAATCCAATGTACAAGAAAATTGGTTCCTTCTCCCCAATGCATCTAGCAGCTCCAGTATCCTTGGAATTGGGTGATAGTGGTCATCAATTAGCAACTTTTTTATCCCTTGATAGTCTTCTACTAACCTCCATTACTTGTGAACAGGGGCTGTGGGATCATCCGATTTCCAAGTTGAAAATGCTGGAGCATTGTATGTGGATGCTGCTGCTTCTAGAATCCCGGTTTTCAGGTATCTGTTGATGATTTTGGCAAACTGGGTGTTGCAGTCAGAGGATTGTTGGTATTGCTGTGTAGCTGGAGGAACTGCTGTGGCTGTAGGAAGTTGCGGGACAAAATAAAAAAGACTGCGCTTTCCTGACCATTGATGTATCTCTAGCGAGTATTTGCGTAAGATCTCTGTTATGGTTCCCCCTTCCAGTTTGGATCCATTTGTAAATTTGATCCCATCTCCTACTGCCACTGTTGGCTCCGTAGGGGTCAAGGTAATTTTTTGAAATCCCGTAAATACTCTGCTACCATTTGAGCATTTTTGCAATGGGGAGGAGCGCCCACGTGGCTCTCCCAATGATGACTTGGAATTCTGTCATTTGTGGAAGTACAAGAAATTCTGCATTGTATGTCACGCCCCAAAAAATATTGAGTGCAAACCCATGAAGTGACTGTGGCTACATTTGGCCCAAGCAATGTTTGTACTGGAATTTCAAGCAGTATTAGCAGCAGTTATAACTTGGCCGCCAGTTCTTGCCCAATAAATGAATGTGAAGCTCCTGTATCCAATAACATGCTAAGTGCAGAACCCTCTATCTTAACCTGGAGTGTCACCAGAGGAGGAGTGGCAGAAAGTCATAGAGAAGCACAGTGTGCTGCATTCACTGTGCTGCATTCCTGTTTCCCTGGAGTTTGAGGCACTTGCAGAGAAAGTGACCTGTTTCATGACAATGAAAGCATGCTGCCTTAGGGGCATCTGTATTTCGCAAAGTCAAAGAATTTGCTTGCGCAGGAGCTGGTATCTGCATGCTGTTGTCAGGATGGCTATTGTTTTGCATGCCCAGTTGGAAACTGCATTTGTGCAAGCCATGGCGCATGTACCTCCTATGATATTCACACCATTGTCTGGGCAGGAGCAATGACTGCTGATAACATCCCCCGTATTGTTGCTGTTGATCCAGTCCTTTACCTGCCCATTTCTGATGGTTCAGGCAATATGCCTTGGCAATATCAATCATTTCCTCCCAGGTCATATTTCAATTGCGTGGAAATTTTTTTTGTAAATTGTCTTTGAATCCAGCACCATCCATGATGAAAAACAGCTGTTGCATAAAGGTCTGTTGCAAAAAAGGCTTGCCCGGCTCCAGGAGATCCGCAGGAAATTGAAGGTAAGTCTCATATTGGTCTCTGAGTTGTTCAGCAAATCTGTAGAAGCTCTCATCATTTCAGGTTTCATCCGGCAAAAGGTCTCCAAATGGTCCAGATGGGGGGTTGGATGTATCTTTGAAATGGCAGCCACCAGGTTGTTGAAGTTTGTAATTCCCTGCTTGTATATCTGGCACGCTGTCTTCTGAACTGTGGTTGTGGAGTGGTACATTAGGCATTGGACAGGGTGTTTGTTGTCCACATTGTCCATGTCCAGCATATTGTGGAGGTACATGGCGTAATCTTCAAATTCTTCATGTGCCCTCTGCTTTGGGCATTCTGGAATTGGAGGCTCTTCAAATCAGCGGCTGTGCTGAATCTCCAGTCTTGTCATTATGCTTGCCAATTTCCTGTCTTCAGTCTGGTCCCTGGGGAATTGATGAAGTGCTGTCAATGGTACTTAATATTGCTCCTACTGCACCGCATATCCCGCGTTTTTTTCCTTCTTGGGTTGTCTGAGCTGGTACTTTTTGGTTATGAATTTAAGGGTAGAAATTGGCAATGCTTCCCATAGACTTTAAGTTTAAGTCAAAGTGGAATTGGAGCCTGTGCTCTGTTGAGCAACCATCATTTACATGTCCTTGTCCTTGCCTTTGGAATAGGATAAAAATGTGTCTTGATCACTTCTGCTGGCCATTTCCACTGTGGCTGCTGCTGCTGCCCAAGAGATATGTGTTTCACGTGGCATAGTTGTAACATTGGTGTGTGGGTTATTTCACGTTGTCTGGTCTTGTATTTTGCCAGACAAGCCCCCAGTAAGAGATCAGGGGATAAAATACAGAAGTCCAAGTTCTCAACACATGAAGTTTATCTCAACGTCACACAAGCACAACACCAAGTCAATATTAACCCTTGTGCGGCTAAGTCTGACTATTTTTGCAAAATTTTGTGGCACCTCAGGGAGGTTTGGAAAAAAATGATAACAGGTGGTCAAGGGCAAAGTCGGGAAAAATCCCTATGCTTTTTTCTCTGAACACAGAAAAATTTTGCGGGCAAAAAAAAATTGTATCAGTTGGGCTACCCACTTTTTTTGGATTAGTCCCGACTTGGCCTCAGCTCACCTGGAAGGGTTTTGGTGACCTTCCGAAAAGTGAAAATTCCGGAGGATACGAAAATAATCGGACTCCGTCCCGCTATGGGAAAGAACCCTGCACCATCCAAGGGTTAAGAGGTCTGTACGAGATGACCGTCAAACATCAAATGCCTCTCTCCAGACTTGCTGTCGCTCTCCTCCAGTTGCTCCTCAGATCCCCAGATAAGCATGTTGCTTCCAAATGGTCTGCGACTTTGTCTGAGGTTATACAGAGGTATCTCCTAGATGTCGCTGTTTGGCGCAGTGTCTTACTATATGCACATGCCCAAGAATCAGGATTTTTTGAATATGTGTGGACTGCATTTGGATGAGCATCTGAATGCAATGTTCAGTAAAAATGATTTTCAGCATTCTTCAAATCTCTCAATTCTAAAATTTTGCACTGTTCTAGGCACTGAAGTTTGACAAACTCCTGTTTTTGTTTTGCAGAAAGTATTCCTAATTAGGGAATTGAAAACTAGTAAAAAAATTTGAAAATTATCATCAAATTAACTAAAAAAAAATTCTCAAAATCACTCAATTGAAAAATTAGAGACTGGAAGTAAATATTTCACATGATTCTCCATTTTTATTCCACCTGGAAATAATTCAAAAATCTTGATTGCTGTGATTTTGTACGGTTAGTGAGAAAATTTCAATTTATCTATTGTTATATTTTGGTTTTATTTGTTAATTTTGTGTATGTGATTTCTATTTTTAGATTCAATTTCAATTTTTCTAGCTTCAATTTTTAAAATAATACACAAATGCTACATCTGAACTTCAGCCTAGTGTTCTTCCCTGTAAATAAAACTTTGCAATTTAGCCAAAAAATTTCGTTGGTTCTGGGTGGGAGTTTTTCAGATTAAGAATATTTGAATTTTTGGATGATGATAAGCTGGTATAATGCTGAAAACTTTGAGCTTCTGTCAGTTCTTCACCCATTCAACAGTAAACAACTGGAACAGTACTATTGTATTGTATGAGAGGGACAGTATGTTATCAGCTGTGCTGAATTGCTCCACTTTTTCCTCGCCCCTCGCCATGCTCATTAAAGCGTGACCACCGGGCATGCGCGGGCAAATCTGTTTCCTCTCCCTTCAGACTCATTAACGATGGCCGTCGGCGGTCCATTGCTGTATAATTTAATGGTGAAACGCTGTTGCGGAATACTTTTGTCCCAGTTGCATACTTTCTTTACTTCCTTTGAATTCGAGGCTAACGTCTGATCATTGACCCTGTTCTGTCTGGTTCTCAACAAAGTTAATAAAAGCCCTGACTAGATAGCGGATCCGGCAGTGGATGTTTCCCTCCGGAAAGAAGCAGAGTCCGGATAGGAGCGTATGATATGCATACTTGTTAAAGTCCAATAAACACTTGAATATACAAATATTGGTGTTTCATTGCTTACTAATACGATTACCTAAGTACTAAACGTACTTGGTCTGAGACGCATCCGGTAAAAAGGAAGCGAACTAATTTAATTCCGTTGACACTGATAAGATTATCCTCATAAAGGTTGGCGACACCCAGGGTTTTAGCCTGTGAGCCGCAAAATCAATAAGTGTACGACAACAAGTATAATATAACAGTGCACTACAACTTTGAAACATCATGTTGGCTGCATAGCCTAGTTGTTTTGGTGGTGTGCTCTGGATTCATGGAGCCCTGGTTTGCATCCCCAAGAGGGTCTGACAGTTTTCCTTATTTTATCCCAGGAATTTCTGTGTCTGCCCATGTCTGCTATCTTTGTGTGTTTGTGTGCGCCTGTGCAGTCTGTCCCACTGGTGTATGTGTATATGCATATATGATTATGTAAAAAAAAAGCAAAATTAATTAGCCAAAAGCCAACCAAATTCAGTGTTAAAATAATACCAACAACCAAAGTTCTACCCTACACACCTTGATTTTGTAGTTCTGACAGAACAGAAGCCCAAAAACCAAAATGGACAATTCCCAGGCCTTCAACAGTCCAAGCCAAAATTTGAATTACCACCACAGGGACCTCTGCTTGAACAATAGCCTCATCCAGATATTCAGCAGATATATTCATTTTAGTGATGTTAGCCAGAGTGTTGAGAATATGCCCAAAGTTTGTTTTAGTCTCTACAGAAGGACTTGTTGGGTTAGGCAAGAAAAAGTAACCCTGCAAGAACTGGGATCACTGAGGACCACAACTGCGCAGGATCAACAGGAACAAGGGAAGCAATCAAAACAACAAGAGGAATAGATGCCGAGTTGGCTTTGCCATGAAAGACAAATCTGCCTGTGACACACTGGCACAGGCTCAGGAAAAGTGAGCTCTGTCACCAGGAGGAAGGTCAAAGATGAGGTCATGGTTGGCGCTGGTGTTGATGCTGGTGCTGATGCTGTTGTCATCACCACTGCAGTCAATGTCTTTGCTGTAATTGTCATTATTGGCCTGTTTCTTCTTCATGTCTCTAGGGGTACTGATGCAGAAATGGATGGCACCATTGTAATACTTGCTGTGGGAAAGACCAAGGCTTGAGTGGTTTTCTGTTCCACCTTATTTTCTACCATCTTTTCTGTAAAATACAAAAACATTGGATAAGATGCTAATTTTTCAGTTTTTTCAGAACTTACTTTGGTAGGTGAAAAAGCAGACCTCTCAAGGTTCCACCACTGTTTCCATTCCTTTGGGATTTCCCTGACAGAATGTCTGTTTCTGCAGTTTCACTTTCGGAAATATTTCAGAATGATATAGTAACATACAGTCTTTCATTCCAGGAATTCTAAAAAGAAAAGGAAAACTCACCTTCAAGTGCTTGCACCAAATTCATTCCAGATGAAGCCTCACACCAACAAAGTCAGCCTCAAAGTTGATCTTGTGGGCCTGCCTGACTTCAAAGATGTTGCTGTAAGTCAGCCTCTGAGCCACATCTGAGCAGGGACTCACTACACTGCTGATCACTAACACCTGCAAAATGTCATCAAAAAACTGTGGAGTGTTTGAAAAATCAAAAGATTTTTGGGGTTTGAACTTACCAAAATGGAAAGAGAGGTTGCTCTCAACCAAAAGCCCATTTTTTTTGTTGGTTGATAGCCACTAAACAGCCCCTACTTTTCGCCAAATTGTTTCTATTATTCTTTTACAAATACCATTGTCCACATACAAGATTTTGTCCATAGTTTGCTCAATGTTGTATGCCCTGCATTGATCTTTTCCATGTCGTTTAAACTTTTTCTGGTCCCAAATCCTAGCCAAAACTAAAAAAATAACTAACGGGTGTCACAGAAAATTGTTAGCAACCTTTCACTGATGAAAAGACCCATCAAAGGACTCATAATATGAATATGTAGAATCTTCCAAAAAATACCAGCAATTGACCAAAAATCCTCTGAGCATGTCTCAGGAAAAGGAAGAAACAAGATTCCATACCTGTTTCTTCCCAGAGTGTGACTGTTTGCCACATTCCAGTTCTCACTTAACTAAATGTACTGCAGCACCAATTCAAGATTGGGTGCCACATAAATGTACTCTGGCCAAAATGACCATAAAAAATCTTGAACAGAAATGCAATTTTGAGTGTGTCATATGGGAATTGATGCCCAGGCATATCAAAATTAATGAATAACATTGATGTGTACTGTTGGAGTTCTTGCATGTAGTCATTTGGCAAAATACAGTAACACTCTTTTGGATTTGCTCTTTTGACTGGCACTTTGACAAGATGGAACTTTTCTTTCAATTTGTTGGGAGAGAGTTTGTCATCTGTAATTATTGGGTGTCCCAAAACTTGTTAACAATACTTATTGGACTCTGCTGTATTTTCTACATAATGTTCCAAAACATCATGCTGAATCCCACCTAGTAACTTGCTGCACAGTAGCAGACAAGGTCATTGCCCATATGAATCATGCTGTATGGTTTACGGTAATTGCTCTTCCCCCTTTTGTGTGTCATTGTTCTTGGTTGCGCAGCCATGTCTGATCTTCCAAATATATAAAGCTTCATTTGCGTATTTGTACAAATATTCAGTGTTGGTCTGATTACTGTTGGTTGAACTTGTATAGAAATATATCAGAGTATATTCACACTCTAAACAAGAAGTTGTATGCACTGTAATCAACCCCAGCCATATGAGCAGATCTTCTTGTACGTAATGGTGTTCTGGAGGTAAGCTTAGAAAGAGTAATTGGAATTTGCAAAAGACATTTTTGCAATAACTAAAATTTTTTTTTATTCAAACCTTGAAAATTGGGACAAAAATCTTCAAAAATATTAGACCCCAGAAAAGCTGGGAGGAAATCATCCCCATTTCTATCAAGCATCAAATTCCTTCTCATATACAAGGCAGTCTGGTTTTCATTGCCTACAATGCACAGAACAATGAAAACAGTAGAAATGTGGGTGTCTGTAAAAAAAAATTCAAGGACACAGTATCAAAGATGTGATGTTGGGCTATGCATGCTGTGTAAACACACAGCATGCATAGCCCAACATCACATCTGAATGAAAACAGTAGAAATGTGGGTGTCTGTAAAAAAAAATTCAAGGACACAGTATCAAAGATGTGATGTTGGGCTATGCATGCTGTGTAAACACACAGCATGGTGAACTGTAAAAAAAAAAAAAAACGTCTGTAAAAAAAAATTCAAGGACACAGTATCAAAGATGTGATGTTGGGCTATGCATGCTGTGTAAACACACAGCATGCATAGCCCAACATCACATCTTTGATACTGTGTCCTTGAATTTTTTTTTACAGACACCCACATTTCTACTGTTTTCATTGTTCTGTGCATTGTAGGCAATGAAAACCAGACTGCCTTGTATATGAGAAGGAATTTGATGCTTGATAGAAATGGGGATGATTTCCTCCCAGCTTTTCTGGGGTCTAATATTTTTGAAGATTTTTGTCCCAATTTTCAAGGTTTGAATAAAAAAAAATTTTAGTTATTGCAAAAATGTCTTTTGCAAATTCCAATTACTCTTTCTAAGCTTACCTCCAGAACACCATTACGTACAAGAAGATCTGCTCATATGGCTGGGGTTGATTACAGTGCATACAACATAATGAGAAGTGGCATAAAAATTAGATGCTATGTGCCATGAGCCCCATTTGGGGATCTGATGTAAAACTTTCCTTAGTGAAAGATATGTTTTCCCAAAATTTGAAATTCTTTTTTTCCCTACCTACAGTGATATAGAATTATAGATGAATTGAAATAAATTTTTTAAAAATTGGTAAAAACTGGCAGTTATTGGGTTGATCAGGTAAATGAATTAATACAAAAAGTCTTTCCAAGAGAAATAAATCTTTACTTGTATCACAAATATATCAAAGTATATAGGCAACACAAATAGCACAAGACACAAAGATCTGATTACAATTGATGTAACTAGGTCAAGGCCTAATGCTATAATGCCTGTCCTTCAGGGAATGGGATGGGGGTTGATCTACCAGGAAATATGGGGGCCCTAAACCCAGAGGGGAGGTTACTTGAGTGCATGTGTGCAAGTGAAATAATGGGGTACAAGCACAATGGGTTCTGCACAGTTGGGGTACAGGTGCACTCTTAGGGTACATGTGCAGTGAGTACAGGTGTACTTGCAGTGTCACACATGCCTTGGGTGCATGTGTATTGACAATGGGGATGGAAGAATAATGATTATTATTTTTTATGATAATCCTCATCTCTTCTTATGGGTATTTCTCTAAATTTCTGTGCAAAGAGATTTCTCCTCAGAATACTCTTTAACAAATATATTTTGTAGCCCAGTGTCTATATCCGGAAATTATATGATTAATGTCCACCCATAACAGTGGCCTAACTCGAATATAACTCCACTAATGGGATCAGAAGAATACCAAGATTATCAACACTGTTCCTATCTGCTGCTGCTAGATGAATCTCGATACTGTATGAACTGTGTATGACAGCACCATACTGTATCATCCTATTCTTGTATACCATGTGAATAAATAAGAAGAAAAATTCGTCATTCATTGCAAAGCAAACCTTCCACTGGGTTTTTATTGATTGTCTGGCATGAAAGCGCACAATCCCATTTCACCAACTGCCATTAGCCATAAAACAACGCCCACCTTAAGATCATCCTTGGCCAGCACAGAAGCAACGAATATCCCTTCCTCGGCATCATCATCATTAAACGGAAACATTCCAAAAACGAACAGAAAACTCTCTTGCTCTAAAAAAAAAAGCGGATTTGACCTGCAAGAAAGATATAGATAAGTCCTCAATGTTCCTTCACTCGGATGAGGCCTTCCGGAACGAACTCATGTAGTAAAACCCGCCTGAATGCACAATCGGGAGGAATGAGGATGAGAAATGACATTCTCCGCATTAAATTGAATTGTCACACACATGATGCATCTGCGATATCGCGAGGAATACTGCGCCGTTCAACCAACTACTGTACTGTACTTCCAAATAATTACCACCCATCAGGAAGAAGAACCTACACATCCCAGACAAGTGCTCGCTCAAAATTAAGAAAACATCCCCTGAGCAGCATATTTCGGGATAGTGCTGAGCACTGTTTGATTGTAAGCTTCTCAAAAAGGGAAGTAAACCACACTTCTCCGTTTAGTCTCATGCTGGGGTCTTTCACACAGCTCAATAATCGTGGCGGAAAAATGCAAATCCCGGCCGGATGCTGCCGAGTCTTAGGGCAGGAAGTCCTTGTCTGGTTCGTTCGTCCTGATACCGAAGCAGGGTTCCTTCGTGGTCCACGTTTGAGAAGAACAAGGATCGGCTGCTCCTCAGGTTGTTGTAGTTGATGGGACGGCTAGTGGACTTGTTATTGGTGCTGCTGGGGCCGGGGTTGAGGAACTCTGCAGAAGGTGGGATGAAGTGTTTTCTCGCTCCAGCTGGAATGGCTTGTCCCAGAGATCCCGGCCCGAGGAAGTCGCTGGAATCTTTGGAAAAAATCAAATCATTATCATCAATGATTTCTCAAATCTTCCCGCCAAAAATAAAGAAGGATCAGCTACATAGTCGAACCTCATTAACCTGATGAATTTCTCTCAGTCAAATACTGTAGCTCATTGTATATGCCGTTTTGTTTTCCAAACTCCCTGTCTGAATCCTTCAAAAACTATTAATTAAAAACCTCGTTTACTGCTAGAAGGTTCTTCCTCTCAAACCTTGCTTCCTGAGTTCTTTTAGGGGTTGGCTATCATTCTATCCTTGCCTTGGCATAGAAAAGAGAGAATTAATATACAAATGTAACTTGATGTGTCTTGAAAGGAAATAAAAGACTATCCATTGGAATGAACCCTTATTTCTCCAATTTCAGCATACTGTTGACTCATTTCGGAAGCAATCCAAGGCCCAGAACATCAGCAATTATAATTCCATGTAATTCAAATTCCTCTCTCTGAACAAAAGTGTTTGTTTTTCCAAGTTGAAACCTCCTTAACTCGAAATGTTCCGCTGGCCACTTGAAATTCGGCTGGAATAGGTTTGGTTGTGTTAGAAAGGCTGGATTATAAATGAATTTTGTAATAAATTCACTATGCAGTGAGACCCCAACATGCGGACAACCCAATATATGGACAATTTGACCTAGGGATACAGCAGTACTTGAAAGCCAAAAAAATCAGGCCTGACATAGGCTTGAGTTATGGACACTCTTCTGAAATTTTCCAAAAAAATTAAGCTCTTTTATTTTGATATCTTCTGAAGATATTAGATATTTATCTTCACAAAAATTGAAAAATGTTTCATGATAAGTTCACTCTAATCCATGATCAAAAGCAAGCTGATTTTGTCCTTATTTTTCCAGTTTTTTCCTATGATATGTGCATTTTCTAGCAAGACTTATTCTTTTTCTTTGTTGATCGCCTTTTGATGCCAAAAGTTCAGATTCCATGTGCTATTTCTGAATTGTTGCTTTCTGCAACTTGGAGTTGAGGGGAAATATTCTCATTAAATTTTCACGGACTTATTTCTAATTTTTGACAAAATGGAGAACCAATTAGCATTAAAGTCTAAGGGAAAACGAGACATGCCTTAGGGACTTTCCAACATTATGTGCGCTTTTCTTGTGCACATTTATTGTCTGTGAATATTGAAATATTTGTAATTGATTTTTTGGGGACTCCATTCCTAATTTTTCGTGAACAGGAAAACGAATCGAATATGTTTTCATTGAGGTACATGGGTAAATGTGATCATGCAGACATGTAGACATTCCTACATAGGGACAAGGTTCAACCACCACCATCTTAATCTTGCACTTTTAAAATTTGTTTTTTGTTATATATTGCTGTCTTATATGACGTGTAACGGTCAACAGTGGGTCACCACAATCAAGTCCGTACTTCTGCTGCAAACAATGTCCCAAAATTGTTTCCCGATTCTACACCGGCCTTTCAAATTCTATACGTTCAGACATGTGAGGTACTATCGTCATTGTACTTCATACAGCAGCAGCAACGCAATGATGCACACACCTCTTCCATTGAAGGTCGGAAAAGGGGATTGACCACGGAAGGAGTTGGGTCTGAAGGCCAGCGCTGAGATGCCCGACGAGGGTTTGGTCGACGGGGATCCGTGAATTGAGCGACGTTGCAGGTGGTTGTGACTGCCTGCATTAGTCCCTCGGTTATCATCGTAACTTGTGGGTCTGATCGAGTACAGTGCTAGTCCACCTCGGGACTTACTATTGCGGATGGTGGCCGGCGTTGCGTCGCACGCCAAGAAACTCAGGGCAGCTAAAACCAGCGTCGCAGTCGACCAGCACTTTCTGCCTCGTGTCGTCGTATTCTGCAATGCGGAAGAAAGGCGGGTTCTCTTCATTGAATGACAAATAGAGTCAGGTACTGTACTGTACAGTAAGACCTACATGCAGATAGGAAAAATTTGACTCAGGGACACTTGAAACTTGAAAATATCTGAGTCAACATCTGGATATAATGGCTCAAGAGAGGGAAGCTTTGTGGACATTTTTCTGGAAAATCAAAATTATTTACATACGCATGTCTCTTGAAAAACTTTTCATAATTGAAAATATCAAAATACCGTTAATTGAAAATATACTCTATTTCCCGATTGAAAACAGGCTGATTTTCTGCTTCTTTTTCAGTTTTTTCTATCATCTGAAAAGTATAGCAAGACTTGTTCGTTATTTCTTCTTCAGCTCCTTCCGATGCCAGAAGAATCAGATTCTACGCGGTTTTCTTCTGTAGAGTTCTATTCGGTATCTTGCAATTGAGGGAGAATATTTCTTTCAATTTTTGGGGACATTAGTTCAAATTTTCCGAAGAAGAGGAGAAAGATTCAAAAACTGTCTGTTTGCATTGCATTATTACATGCTAATGCTGGTGCCCCAGTTCACACTATATTATACAATGAGCAGCAAGATGAGGTCATGATTGGTATACTTGGATCTTGTCTCTACGTTGCAGTGTCTGCACGTCAGGTAACTTTTTCTTGACTTGAATGAGAATATATTCAAGTGATTCTAAAGCTCATCAAAAATTCAGGCATAAAGTTCCAAAAAATTGAATAAATTATTTTCCCAACTACGTTGCAGTGTCTGCACGTCAGGTAACTTTTTCTTGACTTGAATGAGAATATATTCAAGTGATTCTAAAGCTCATCAAAAATTCAGGCATAAAGTTCCAAAAAATTGAATAAATTTTTTTCCCAACTTTATTGAAAGTGCAGAAAATGCCAATGCCAGAGAAAACTAAACAGAATCTGATGTTTCACCTCAGAAGGGACTCAGCATGAAAAAAAATGAGTCTTGCTAGTTGCTATACTCTGCATAGATGTTAATTGGAAGAACTCTGAAAAAAGAAGCCCAGATTTGGCCTGTTTTTGATTGGAGTGCAGAATTTTTATAATTACATTTTTTATTGCTCACTTTAAATATGAGAAACCTTTTACGATTTCAAACTTTAGAAATGATTATTAAAATTTTGTACAAATGTTCAAAAGATTTCCATTTTTCAAGACATTCAGAAATAGGGAGATTTTTTTTTTTTAATGGGTCTCTGAGTCGAATCATATCTGTATGTCGGGATCACTCCTCGGTGCTGTAAAGCAAACTCAAAAGGAAAAAGGCTCGCTCATCAAACCAGTGTCATTCACGTCAGATTCCATGTTACTTATCGACACAGAGGAATGGATGCGCATTTTAAAAATATTCTCAGATACATTTGTACTTGGCATATATTTGATTCCGAAGGTCGAACAGGTTTATGGTGTGGGCAGTCTTAGTTCTACGCGTCTTGCATGATTTACTGATGACAAACGTCAGCCAGCGCTTATCGCTCACAGAATAATACAGCTTCCCTCACAAATGAAAAGAGTTGAAGACCTTTTAATCGGTTTGAGGAGGGAAAATAAATCTTTTTCTAGGCAGAAGACTGGCACTCAAGAAATGGCACAATGATGCAGTTATGGATCCGTAAGAGCCAAAAGATCGGTGAGTCCGATAAACTCATTGTCATCTGCTCTTTGTTGCACCGAAAACATAATCCAGCTCACGATTTTATACCGTATTTTGAAGATAGTGATATTCACATATTTTTCGACTGCCTATTTTATCATTTCCTAAATGGCTGACGATAATACATGAAGCCCCAGCTCGATATTTATTGAACAGGGCACATTCCTATACTTCACTAACTAAAATTTATCATGGATACGCAGCGTGAACAGCTCGATACGAAGAACGAACGAACGAAGGTATAACCTGGCAAAATGCCAAATGACAACGACGCAGGAAATTTCGCCACCGTCCAAGTTCGCCAGCAAAACTCCTCATATTCTCGACAAATTTATCGCCTCTTAAGTCACTACGTTCGACCAATGCTTACAAAAACTTCGGATTCAGTTATATGAATTTGTATTCCATGGAAGTCCTGAAATTCTTTTCATTTTTTCGGGAAATACCGAAACAAACACGATTTGGCAATTCAGAAAATACGCAAATGCAGTACTCTATTTACAAATAATCCAAAGACATGATTTCGCACCTCATCGCTTTGTAAAACACAAGCCTCGCACGTGACGCTCGAATTCGTGAAAATTGTATCAAACAGCGGCGGTCAAACCTTGTCACAGATAAAATTAACAGTGATGAAAATATTGTACATTTATACGGATGAAAAATTGCATTCATTAATCTAGTAGATGTTTAAGAGTTTGTTCCAAGTCAACGTGAAATTGAAAGCATCGACTTGACATTCTAAGTGACGGACACAGAAACATTTATCTGAAGGGTTGAAAGTCCAAGAAAATGCTTGAGAGGCTGTAAGCGCTTCGAGTCTTGAAAATTCTGGAATCGTTGGTATTTACCGTTAGTTTGCTTCATACCATGAAGCATCCAAATAAGTTCTTGAGACGGTCATATATGAAATTCATGAATGAGATCATCAACTGTACTACTGTATAGTTAAATTCCTTTCCAAATGCAATGGTTCGATGATATGAACTTCGACCTGTCCGTCAATTTATTCTCAAATGGAATCATTCAAATAGCATAAGAAATGGCAAGGTCATGATCATTCATGCAGTCAAATAACAATCCCCAATACCATGAATCAGACTCATCATCATCAGATAAGAGAATATAGCAATGATCAAAACGAGATGGCCGAGTCTTTTCTTCTCTTAAACGGGCGGTCTAACAAAAGTCTTCGGAATGAGTATTGCAATGCTTCAGTGGAGAAAATATTATTATAAAAAAAAACATTCTTCAGCACTGGAAAAAAATCAGCCCTGTTCAACATATTTTGCATAAATATTTAAAAAAAAATTACCCTGGCAACTTTCTGCTCGTAACCAAAAATACCTGGCACTCATCTGGCAGATTTTTATGGTTAAGCCCAGTTTTTCCTTCAGAATTCTTGAAATTACCGCGGCACAAATTCAAAAGGTTGCCACCAGCTCTTCCAAGGTCATTGTGCAATTTTCGCAGTCCACGTAGTAGCTTTTGTTCTGTTGATATCACAGGTGGAATAGCTCCAGGCAACTTTAAGTCCATGACGTGTTGCTTTTAGGAATTCTGAAGGAGAAGCTGGGATACGCAAAAAATCTGCTGAATAAGTGCCGCACCTTTTCAGAAAAGAAAACAATTCGTCAGATAGCTGACCTTTGTAACAATTTTCTACATAATAAAATACATTGAAGTAATGGGTTTTCCATGTTGGGAAGTTTGAAGCTGGTAAAAATGAAACTGATTCCATTAATTTGACACGCACAGAACCATTTTTCTAAAAAGGTTGCAATCTGGAAAAAAATCCAAAAATGTTTCTTGTGCCAAAAAAAAGTTTTTCTAAATCCTTAATTGTACAGTTCAACCATATGCTTATTCAACTGCTATCCTGAGAACATGTGCTAGACCCCTGGCGTGTATATGGATTATGATGACCTATCACATGTTAGAGTGATAAATTCATTGGTGCATTATGCTTTCTGAAGACACTGTTTCCACAAGAAGCTTGTGCGTCAGTGAGCTAAGAATCCGGGGTGAAGGTTTTCCAGATTCTCATTACCAGAGAAAAAGTTAGAATTGAAAAGTGGGAATATTTCGAGATTCCTTTGAGGGATCAATTTTTATATAATAAGAGAATAGTCAAAGAGCATCTTCAGCTTCAATTCAAGACATTCATAATTTTCTAGGTCTAACATTTGTGGAGTTATACGCAGTGGTATTTTGCATGTTGGGATTGCGCAATACAGGAATCATTTTCGTTCGGGGATTTTATTTATTTAGGAAGCATGTTTTTTATTTTACAATACAATATTTTACTTGCTGATTGTGTGTGTGATAGCGTCTTGATGTCTGCTATGTGAGCAAATAATAGCCCTCTTATAAAATCGAAGGAATGACAATACTTCAGCTTTTTATCCTTGCAACCATTAATGTAGATACTGTATTTTACTCTAAATTAAAATATTTGGAGGTTCAGTAATTTCCTCAACACTCCCATGCCTCTCGCATCTGGATGTGCTCTTTTAAGTAAATTAAATAAATTCAGAAAGCTTCTCAATTTGCGGGTATTTCAGCCGCAGCAGGGTCTGAAATCATTGTCACCGGAGTTTTTTTTTTCTCCGAAGTTCACTTTTCACAAATTAACCTGATGACGCGTAACGAAGAAATAATACCTCTACGGATTCGATAAAAACCGGAACTTGAAAAAGATTCTTCAGAAACCTATTGAATAGCAAGGCCAAACATTGCAACACTTTATTCTTCCTCATTATGACTGTTGCGGTGGGAAAAGGGAAAACAGACGAGACGTCTGTGCCGGCATTCACGGAAAGGTCGTCCGCAGAACGGCCGTCAATCAAGCATTCAATGAACTGTACAAAAAAACATGCGCAAGAAAGAGCTTTTCTATTAAATTTTGATTGCTTCGGGAGGAAATAAACCAATAGCATTTCCCGACCAAAGTATTCGAAAGACAAGTTAACTGCATATACTGTACATCTATAACTTTCAATCCTTTCCGCTTTTTCCGCGTCACACTTAAAACTGTGATGACCAGTGTGAGAAATGCCCTTAAAATAATAAAAAATAAAAATCGACCCGACATCCAAGAACCGCGTGTAACCCACTCGAAAAATCGTTCCTACTTTCTAATACATTCTGAACGATGTAGAATTTCAGTACAGTATATATCGCAGCAGAAAAGTAGGCAAACGACGAACGATTTTATTGCTGATGGCTTGCACGCACACCAACATCGGAAAAGGGTACTGTTTTTATCAACAGGGTACGGAAATGGAAACCGTTAGAATGGTTTCGAAATCGATATTTTCTCCATCAAAAAAACGCTTCCCTTTCAAATGATCTCGAGGAAAAGTTAATGATTTCTCTCGAGGATTTGACCGATTTACCGACGGTAACCAGGCCTGCAGCAACAGCGAAGAAATCGAGCAATGAATCTCAGCTTAATTGATCCCTAGAAGCTATGAGGTAAGTCGAACAGAAATAAAGTAATGTGGAAGGAAAAATGTTTCATTGGAAAGACGCTTTTTCGTTTTCTGAATAAAAAACTTTGTTGATACTTCAGCTTTAATCGACATAATTTCTTTCTTCCCGTATAGTGGAGCAGAAGCCGCAGACGAGGTCCCGAGATTTCGCGTGTGACCGCGTAAAAATTCCTCTTTCACTTTCGCGGCCATAAAAAATGGTCCAGTAATTCGAAGTAAAAAAAAAAATGGCTGCGGAAGTCAAAAATCTTCATTGCAGTGATTTCGAGGTACAACAGTATAATACGGGGCTTCCTTCGTTTCGGAGTAAGCGAGATCATGACGCTAAATCCCGCTCCATTTCCGGCTTCGTTTTTAGTGAGAAACACTTGAATTAGGTGTCCTTGTGACAAAAACGAACTGCGTATTTCACTTGGGTAATTATTTGTTTATACCGTACTATATAACAGTAAACCACTTCCTTCAACCCTTCAGAGGCAACCTTGCAATACTTATTCAATATTTTTTGTGAAGGAGCAGAAAAAATATATAAACTTCATAGCAACGCTTAAGTTGGGAAAAGGTCTGATATTTTATTTTCTTCCAGCAGAATATTTTAGCCAAAAAGTGGAACAGTTTTTGTCTCTGGGAGGAATTTCTTGCTTGCATTCCTAACAAAGGACCATCGGAGTAAGGACAATCGAAGATTCTTTCGACAAGGAAATCGTTTTTTTGTTTCAGGGGTCAAGTTGAGAGTGATAGTGAAAAAATGATGCAGAAACTGAATTCCAAGACCAGATCACACATTCGAGGCAAAATGTTAGCTTCTTCCGACAGACATTTTGAAATACACCTTACATTTTTGAACGCTGAACTTCAAGAAACAGGACGCCAACAAATTTGTGAAACAGGAAAACGGAAATTCGAAAAGTGAATAAAAATTGAAAAAGAGCCTTCGATCCTCTCGGTTATCATCTAATCGCAAATTTTCGGCCGGCCAAAGAACTCGAAACAAACGGGGAAGAATAAGTCGTTGAACTTTCAGCACCCACAGAATCTGTCATCATCTCGAGGCGAAAAACCTTGTGCATCCCACACGAGTCATTCACCTTTCCAACCGGAACAATCAACTAAACCAACGAAAGCATCGCACTCTACACATTAATGTACAGTACATACGACTTCCCCACGACAGTGTACGAAACTGAATTGGTTTCGTTTTTCTTGGGAATACCAACAACTGCCCTGATCACAGTCTTCAAAGTTGAGATGCCATATTGGAGGAAACGTGATCGTGCATGAACGAGTGAATCGAAAACCGTGAGATTGGCATGACAATTGTTTCTTCCTCCAACAAAAGAGTGGAGAAATGGCTTTCATTTTTTTCTTGTTTTCATTTCACTTCGATTTCGTTTCGCGGCCCGCACAGAACTCACGCATCCGTGAATCAGGCAATTCATTATTTTTGCTCGACATTGTCAAGGAAATGTATTCTTCAGTGAACAGGGAAGTTGCAGAAATCGTACGCTGACTTTTTTATGTCAATTTTGTGCATCGTGCGCTTATCCGAAAATGTTGTGTGCCAGCGCTGCTTTCCTCGTACGAAAATTTCCAAACTTGCCTTTTTGTTGGATCTTGATGCAAGATTTCAAATGAAAATCTATAATTGGAGAGTACCTCTATTTCCTTAGCTGATTCAATAAAGCAATTTTAAAGAGCCATTTTAAAAATATTTTAACCTTATATCTTACGGGAATTTTTTAGTGTCAACGCCCAAGCTCGTAAATTGTCGAAGTGATCGGCATTACCTCACGATTCGATTCCCAACGGGTCATTCGCATACATAAATTATATGCGTGATTGGTCCACAAACCGGGCGGCATATAGCTGTGGAACGTAAATTGAAAATTCCCTCCTTTCCCAATATTTCTGTCCAAATTGGCTCATGATCATCCACGATTAGCATTCTAAAGAAATGCAAATCGAAGGAATCACGCACGAGCATGAGCGGGATTCTTCTTCATTTCCGCCAGGAAAAAAACCGTTGCATTCACATGACATGGGCACACAGCAGGAAGTCTAATACAGTATTCATGAGAGATGGTCTACAAATTTATGCATTGATTATTATAAAAAATAGAGAGAATTTCTTTTATCATCTGAAAAAAGGAAAACAGTATTTAGCTGAAGAATAATTCAGCAATCTATTTTTAGCAAAATGAACGGTGGATGCAAGAGTTATTTTTTTCAATTCCTCTTGCACATGCAGTACTGATGTAATACTGTATTCATTGGCACACCCTTTGATTTCATTTGACTCTCTATATACAGCGAAATTCTTCCGACAACAATGTATTTTGGCCCCTTAAATTTCGTTTTTATCGAGTATATACACCTGCTTAAGGATGATATAGAAAACACCCATGCATAGTATTGAAAATTTTGTTGCATACATGCAACATTTCCGTTGACTACAAAAGTTTTGTGGCGAGCAAGAATGTGATGAAACGATGCCGTTTCTTGTAATGACGCTCTATACTGTTTATTCGATGTGAATTATGGAGACATATTTCAAGCCGTAAATTTCGTCCCACAATTGAAGGCTTCAAAAGTAAAAATCTTTTCAAGTCTCGGGTATATTGGAGATGAATATCACGGAAAAAAATTATTTTGGTGGTAACGAGTGCTTACATTTCGAACCTTCGTGGAACACTCGAACACACCTCATATGCAAAAACAACTGAAATTTTTCTTACACGTCTTCAAAGTTCGAATGTTTATTGCAGACAGTCAACGTCATCATGTATTCATTCTTAAATTATTTTTTCTTTTTTATTCTATACAGTTTGCCTCAGAGACATGAGATAAGGCCAGTAGTAAACTGTGTTATGTTTCCATTATTTGATAACATTTTCTGCAGTGAGCAGCATCGAGAATTGAGCAGTCCTATGGTTGCGAGTCATTAAATTCGCAAGAAAATTATGTTTGATTTCCTTTTCCAAATTTTCTAGCAAGTAAAAAATAAAAAGTTTAAGATATGGTAATGCTTCATAGCGATGCTCCATTGTTAAATTCATTCGTTCCATTTTGCTGTGGCCTGCATTCTGAGTGAGCTTGTACTGTAGAAAGTAAACCGAAGTCAAATCCATGAATTCACTCAAATTCCTCAGAAAAAAACATTAAATTAGAAATTTGGTAAGAGATTAATGAACCATGAAATTCACATGGAAAAAATGAATGGGTGAGCTGGTCAGTGAAATGCGAGCTTGTTTTCACATGATTATTTCGAAATTGCTTCCCATTGACGCATTGAGGAATTCACAAACAAGGGACTGGAGGTTCTGAAATATATGAATGGCGAGAATCGAATGAAAGCTACCTAGTTAATTCAGTGTATCCGTTGATTGACGAAATCAAATCAGTGAAATGCATGTGAAAAAAAAATTGATGCTGTGTTTGAGAGCTCACAAAGTACTGTACGTATTTACTCAAGTACCACATGTACCATTTTTACCACGTTTTTATTAACTTGCTTTCTTGTCTGTTTGTTTGTCCGGATCAAATTTTGCAACTCAAATTTTGCTCACTTCCTGACTAGCTATCAAGCTGAAACTTTCAGGATAGCNTTTGTCATCAGTAAATCATGCAAGACGCGTAGAACTAAGACTGCCCACACCATAAACCTGTTCGACCTTCGGAATCAAATATATGCCAAGTACAAATGTATCTGAGAATATTTTTAAAATGCGCATCATCGGTGCGGGTAAATTTCTAGATGGAAAAAATAACTTCTATAAGCTTATAAGCGGGTATTATATTTGAATTTAATTGGAACTTTTGGAACTACAATACAATAATTCTGAGAGAAAGTAACTGGAAAAAAGGAATTTTTGTTGAAGTCAGGAGAAATTCATGCCTGAAGTCGAAGTCGTGTGATGGTTTAAATAAACGGTCCTGTAGTATTTTAAATGTACTGCAGTTTTCTAGACGCTGGGAACTCGATGCATGTCTTACTTCGGAGAGGAGTTTTATGAGACTTGATGACTGTAAAAACCTGGTGAACATCTTTCTCAAGGCCGCATGGTATACCCGAGTAAATAATACAGCATCCGGTACCTCTACTCATGATTTGCATGAAGAGGAACAATAAAGTCTCAATGATAGGCACATCGCAAGAACGCATAAGCAACAGAAGCTTGGAATTACGCCGCTCGTCCATACATATATACCGTGAGACCCCCACATGTGGACACCTTGACCTGTGGACAATTTGACATTGGGACACTTATTTTATCAATAAAAATTAACTAAAAAGGCCCAAAATGAGGACACTGACTTGACGTAAGGACATTTTTTTATAAAATTGCAAATACATTTCAGGCCAAATTACAATAAACAGATATTTCCAACTCTGAAATTGATTTAAGAATAGTTCTTGGGCATTTCCCTAGCCAATTTATGATCTTTTTAGCTAATTAAAAAAAGTACCTCCAGCAGAGCGGGAATTCCTTTGCTCTTTTTCACTTTCATATTATTTTTACAGAGAGTGCCAACAGTTCTATGCACTGTACAGAGGTATCAGTATTCAATTTCCTAATAAATGCCCATATATTGTGTTGAAATATATTGATTGGAATCAGTTTAAAATGGGGTACAATTTTTATTTCCATGGTATTATGGTGAGTATTTTGTAGATAAAAAACCAATTAAAAATTATATGATGTAAGTCTAAGGGAAAATGAGACTCAACTTAGGGACATTTCAACTTAGGAACACTCTTGATGCACCAATTATGTCCGCATCTCCAGGTCTCACTGTATACTGATATCATTCTGCTGACAAAAATGGGCATCGTTTTCGTCTCACCAGAAAGTAAAAAACAAAACAAAAACTCTAAATACACCTGGAGACACAAAATGACTGCTGACAACGTGCCCGGCCTTTGTAAATAGCTCCTGGCCATTCATTCCTCACGAAGATGCACTTTTCCGGTGACCATGAAGGGTCATGGCCACATGGACGAACGAACCCACGCTACGATTCCTGTTTCCGGATTGCGGTTTGTTCCGCTCCGCTCCATCCTGAGCGTTAAATAAATCCCTTTAGGGGAAGTGTACACATATACAGGGTGGATAAAAAGTGAACCGATTTTTGAATTACGATATCCTGATGGCAGAAACTTGAGCTACAGTATAATGGTGACAAAAGATCAACCGCCTGTTCAATTGTCTTTCACACCTTTTTTTTGAAGTTTTCATTAAAAATTATGTTTTGACCATGCCATGACACTTCGTACCCTAAAACCAAATATCACATTAACAAAAATTTAACGAGCTTCCATTGTTCTTTTGTCACTGTAGCTCAAGTTCATGCCAAGATATTGTAATCCAAAAAATAGATTCCCTTGCTTTTGGTTCACCCTGTACAATAGAGTTCCCGACTCTGACTCCATCGGGCTGTTGACTCAAGTGTAAGTGTTATTTAGTATCCTTCCAGGCATTTCCAGGACCCATAAATCTAGGCAATTTCGAGGCGAAAAACAGCGGGAAATGTCACGGAATCCCGGGGGACGAAGCCTTGGAACACGAAATAATGGCCAGGATAAGAGGGAAGGAAGTGCTGCCCGGGTTTTGCTGCATGTGAGAGAAACGCATTCGTTATAATGGAAGGAATTCCGTGACAAACCCTGTTTTTCAGAGCACAGAATTATAATCTGATTTCGTCTTGACTTTCATCGAAAAGAAAGTCCAGCCCCGCGTGTGCTCGAGATGAGAATTATAAAAGCACACCTCATGCACACGTGCTCGATGTAAAGTATTTGTCGAAGCACCTTTCGGAGAAGATTATGAAAATTCCGCGATCATACCGGAACAGAAAACCTTATTATAACAATAATCATGACACTCTTTTTATTGATGGGAAGCTTAAATGGACGAAGCCTTGGCCGGAAGATTCAGTGTGAAAAATCCTCGTAATACAGAGCTCAAACTTTTCGAAATCATGCTTTCACAGCCAAACACAAGGGATGCTGAAATCCAGTTTTTTCTTCATATTTAACTTTGAAATTTCCTTTGAAATGTAAAACTTTCTTCAAGCGTCAACACTCTTTGCGAGCATCTCTTCAAAATAACTGGTTTCGTTCATGATCAAGACATGCCGTATAAGAACATTGTGATGTGATCTTATTTGCGAAAATTAACTTGTACATGAGAAATAGATATGATCGAAACAGTAAACAAAAAACCTGCTGCAGTATATCATAGAATTCTTTGAGCACGTCAGCCTTTGGTTCTCGACGATTATACCAGCCGAAAACATCGAATGTGTTGAGGAATGCATTTTATGGACACCTCTGTACAAAACACTGTCCATGAGCACATCCTAAATTTTCGAAATGTTCATTACCACAGAAGTGTTGCGTGTCCAGATTATGGTAAAACACGGATAATTCCGATCACAAAAAGTGAAAAACTTGCACGCAATCAACTGCTCAAAAAATCAGAGTCATCCAGAGGTATCGAAGTGACATGACAAGGCAATTTATATGAGTTGTGTCGCTTCGTTCTCTTATCACGGATTCAACGAATGAAATACTGTATAACGTATCAAGGTTAAGAATGAATGAAATGTATACTTTTTGCTGATGGACATTTGAAAGTTATTTCGATGATTTCAACAGGTGGTGAATAGCCTGGTTAAACGGAGTTCCACTTGAAGTTCACTCTTATCATTCAATGCCCGACCTTGCTCAAAGAACAATTGAATGTCATTCACTTCGAAAATTTTTCCAACGAGATTCACCAAAGTTTGTACGAAGGGTCAAGGTTTGTTAGCTGGAGCAGCTGATGACCAAAACCGAGGTTCATTAGCTGGAAAGTTTGTAGGCCAGGGCAGTTCCGTGGCAAGACCTCACTTATACCTACTTTTCCTAGATGATGGAAAAATTATAATCATTGTGGATGAAAAAAATCAATGCATATTAAACGTCATGAACTTACTGGAGCAATGCCTTGGAGATAAAAAAAAATTAATGTTCATTCGACAGAAATCAATCATCTGATATGCAAAGTTCCTCCTGTTGAGGTGGGATGAGCAAGATTCTGTCGAAACGAAAAATATGGACTAAATTTTGCCAGCATTTTCTGAGCTTCTGAATCATTTTAAAAGCATGTTACAAACATCATTACAGGTGGACCGGAATCGCTGCCAAATGAAATTCAAGTGACCACAAAATTACGTAGAGAAATTTGTTTTGCATAGAGCACCTATACCATGAGAAGAAACCCCTACGAGACGAGCAAAATCGCAATCTGGAGAAATTTGTTGTTTACAAGAGTGCATTGAGAGAGTCCACTTGTTGTGCTTTACAAATCCCTTTTGAAATTAATTTTCAAGACAGTGCATCAGTTTACCTTTCTGCAGGAAAGTTTGGAAATTTTTCAAAGTTGTGTGCCCAGGAGCACTGAAATAAAAAGAAAACACCGAACAAGAACCAAGGCCTAAGTGGGGAAAATTCTAAGTTATTTTTTCTTTTTTGGCAAAAACATTTTCCTGAAACGAAAAACCAAAATTTCCTTGCTGGGTGGCACTCTTTCTTGCATTCTCAGCAAAGATTAGCATTGTAGATTTCTGAAAACAAAAGCATTTACCCTTCTCAAAGTTTTTCAGCCTTCTCAACCAAGGTGCATCGTGATGACCTTGGGTCAAACTGAAATGCGCCTGTGTTTGGAAAATTTTCAAAGTTCACTCAGAACGGTTTCTTGCGTCAGTTTACCATACTTGAAGTATATAAATAAACATGACATTCTTGACTGCGGTAAGTGCGGTATGATGACCCTTTTGTGGAACACAAGAGAGCTCTGCCATCCAAGATCAATGACACAGTCCCTGACATGGCTTATTCAATAGAAATGTTGGGTGTTCAATAAGTGCACTCAAGCTGGGCAAGCATACATCAAGTTCAGTAATCATCGCATGACAAACGGCCCTTGAGTACTGTATATTGAAGTGAGCCGAGTTCAGGGTCAAGTGCAAGACTTTCTCGCCAGGATAGTTTATACAGAGAATTTCACTTGGAATCTGGCTTCAAACCATTCAATAAATCACAAGGGTTTTTTCAATATATTTGCAGTCTTGGATTGTAATCAACCATTTTTTTTCTTGCAATAATTTCAATAACTCTCCAACTCATTTATTTCAATTGTTTTCTGCAATATATGTACATGCATACTAGGGTGTTGAAGTATCCCGGCCCCCGCCTGACTGATTGTATTGTCCTGGATTTTTCTCAATTAAAAACAAGGTCCAATTTTAACCTTCAAATGTAAAATTTTAAATTTCATTCTTCATACCAAAAAAAGCTGTGATCTAAAAGCGTTGCGTGAAGCGCGGTTCGTCAAAGGGAAGTTTCCTACTTGTGAATTCTGTACACTTGTTCCACAAAAAGGAATTTTGAAAAAAAAATGAGGAAGAATAAACAACTCACCGGCATTGTTGATGATGACAGAAGCGAGGGGAGCAGCCTGATGCAAGAGACAAGACGCTCAACGTAGATCAGCAAAATTTCGCACGATGCCACGAAAATCGACGCCT
>CAJPEX010002664.1:0-36654 GCA_905338405.1 Notodromas monacha
GCGTGACTTGGCGGGCCGGCACGCAGCAAGGCGTGATGCGGCGAGAGACGACGCGGCTGCTCGGAGCGTCGTCTGCTAGGTTAAAGAGAACATCTGATTTACCATGACAATGCATTGTTTAAAAAGCATTCCTCTCCTCCTATAATAGGATATCAGATCCCAACTTCAGGCTTGAGCATTTACAAATTGTTCAATTCGCCCAAATGAACTACTGTTAACACTGCTTTCTGTGTCTGCAGGCTTTGCAACCCTGACCTGCTGCAAGTCCTTCAGATGAGCACAACATTCTGCATTTCAGCCCTTGATGGGCGAAAAAAAAAATTAATTGCTGGAGGGAGGATAATGAAATGGATATCCAATGTCATTTTATTAGAAAAATGAATTGAACTTGGACTATGAATATGTCTTTTTTTTATTCATCTGTTTAACCGCAGTAAAGCTGTTGAATTGTACACTGCATATACATCTGCACACACGCAGAAACAAGTTGAAAACATTGGAAACAGACCCTCATCAGCTGGATTCTATGTCCTAGTGTAGCTATAGTGGAATCCGACAATGGAACCCCATTATGCATTATTTCTGCTGCTTCAGGAATTATCTTGGTGATACAAATGTGGTTTGAAGGGAAACAGGAATTTCCTGCCTGTTGTACAAAGGGATAAATATCGTTATTTTTGGGTGGTGCCAAAATCTTTTATCTTATTCCCCTCTAACGATATATGACCGTTTTGATCAACTGGATGTAATTATTGCAAAGACAAAAGAAAATACTGATAGCAGCCAATCGGAACTCAACGCACACACCTTCAACAATGAGCCTGAGCTAAGCAAAACATGGATGGATAGTTTTCCATAGTTCTCTTCAGTCTTGTTGTTGTTGCTCTTCTTCGTGGATTACCCCCCTTCTCCCAGCATTTGAGATGCACCGGAAAACTAGAAAGCATAAGGATATTCAGCAGCAACAAGCGACCCGTTGTCCATTCCTGAGCAACAGTGGTGAGAAGCAGGCTGTTGGAAATGCTATTCTTGCAATGATCATAAATCAAGAATCCCTGAAGGTGCAACCAGTTCTGCTCAACTGAGCCCCATCATGAAAAGCTGCTTTGGTGGGGCAGTAAGCAGCAGCCGGCCTCTACTGCACAGTGACATAATTTGTTTACTCCTGATGCCAGTCAACATTCTTTGGCCCCCCAGCCTCTGCTCCTGCCGGTGTGTGAAACCTTTCAACTTCTTGTCATAGATGGGAGAAGGAAACCGTTTGTTGCACTGGACGGATCCGTTTTCACCCCTTATTCTTTCAAGTCAAGAAATAATAATAGAATTTAATTTCTGTGGGAGGTGGCTGATATGAATTTCAAGAATCTTGTTGATCCTTTCCACAATCCAGTCACGCACCACACAAAGATACCATTTCCCTTTATGGCCTTCTCTTGAGCATTCTCTCCCACTTCCGAAAATCAGTGGGAAATTCAAGGCATGCCTTCTGTTTCCCTGATTTTCTTTTCATCTTGCTTGACGATTAGAACTGCTATTTATCAGTCTTCCATTTAGATTCTAGTCTCTATGAAAGGCTTGGGAAAATCCAATATATTGCATGTACATGACCAGGGCATCTATTGGTGCATACATGGTAAGATCCTCCTCCATGTGTTCTTCTGCTGTCACCCCAGATCAAATAAAGTGCTTGAAGTTGGATGTGACATGTACATAAGAAATTGAAGCAAAAAATTAGCCATTAAGTTGCAGGCACACTGTATTATAATACTTCGAACAAAAATTGGAAGAATGAAATGGATTCAATGGCAGCAGCATGCTGGGGAACATACATTTAGGGAACATACAGTTATACCCAAGATGCAGAAGGAATTGGTTCTTCAAGAGTGTCCGCAAGACAAAATGTCTCTAAAGTTGAGTCTTGTTTTCCCATGAGCTTACATCATATAATTTTCAATTGCTTTTTTGAAAAAAAAATGCATCAGAAATCCGTGAATTTTTTTTGTCAATTGAATTTGATTCAGTGAATATCTTTCAACTCAATTAAAACATTTGGAACATTGAATAGTGCACCTTTGCACAGCATATTGAAATATTTGCATTTGTAAAAATAATTTTCAAGTTGCAAAGAGAGAAGGAAGTCACTCCATATAGGCAAAAGCTAATGCTGTTTACCCTATTTACTTGAGTGCCACACACCCTTGAGTGAGGTGCGCACACCAATTTTTGGGCTGAAATTGACCAAAATGGTATCTGTGTGTATGATGTGAACCCCAGTTTTTGCTGGCTAAAAAATATTTTCAAAATTTTTATAGCTACATTTTAATGAAATAGCAGAAATATTTTGAATTGAGATGCTTTCTTCATTACTTTCAGCAAAATGTTCACAGTATTTCACTGTGCAATTAAAATACTGTAATCCCACTGCTGCAAGTGGCCAGAATGCTGATGAATATTCCAGAGAAAAAAATCTTCCAAAAGCAAAACATCCTTTATTTCATGTCACATCTCAGATACAATTTTTCAGTTATTCCATGAAAATTGCCTGCTTGAAAGTAATATTCCTAAATGGCTATCCCTTCAGCCATTATTCCTTCATAGACCACAAGACTGGGCACCATGCATTTCTTCTTGAATATTTTGTAATCTACTGTACTTGGATATGACACAAATAGAGTTTTCCAAAAATTTTGATCAAAATTTCATCCCCAGGGTACCCTGCGCACCCTTTTTTCTGGCTTGAATCCTGGAAAAAAGATGTGCATGGTACTTGAGTAAATACGGTAATTAGCTTATTGGATGGAGAATTGATGGGATAAATACCTCAGAACTTTTATTGCTTAGATCTGAGGGTTGAAAATATCTGTTTCTTGCAATTGAGCTGATGAAAGTCGCTTTTTGTGAAACTTATTCACAATTTTTTCATGCAAGGTCCACATGTTTATTCAGTGTCTGCATTTCAGGCCTGTTTAGACCTTTTCTATGGAAAAATAAATGTTCCTATGCAAAATTGTCTGAATTTCAAGGTGTCTGCAGGTGGTGTTCTCACTGTACTCAACAAATAAACAAATTTGGATAGAAAAAATGTAATGGACAGATGGCCTACAAAATATGATGAAAGATTTCTCAGCATAGGCACAAATACAAGTGAGTGAAGCTGCAAACTTGTTGGTTTCCTTTCCAAAGCATTCAGTTGATGCATTGTAATTTTGCCAGACCTTGCCCTGGGTGACCTGTTACCTTTTTTTTTTTAACCTAGCTGTCCTCACAGACAAAAAATTTTGCAGAAAAGTCCAACTTTTTCCACACAAGGGTTAAGTTTTTCTGAAGGTCAGAAAAGCCCTTCCAGGTGGGCTGAGGCAAAGTTGGGATTAATCCTCAAAAATCCTGTTGCATAACATACCATTTTTTATTTTCCTGCAAATTTTTTCTGTGCATCTGGAAAAAACATCTGGATTTTTCCTGACTTTGTCCTCAACTCCCTGTTGTTTTTTTTTCTTGTCCTCTCTGAAGTGCAACAAAATTTTGAAAAAATATAGTCTAAGTTTATTGCCACCCAAGGGTTATTCAGTTCCTGACTATACAGCAGTGCATGCTCAGCATCTGTGGGCAGAAAGGCAAGTGCAGCAAGGAAAGGTCAACCCATGCCCCTGCCGGTCAACGCACACTGACTTCCTTTGCCTGCAAAATTTGTCAGCCATAATCGCCCAGACACTTGTTATATATACCAACATACACACATACACACAAGGGACTGATTTTACTGTACCCCAAATCTCTTTGGCCTCATGAAAATTGAGAGGAGCTATCTGCGGGAGTTGTTGCCCTAACTTAAGGGATATTGGAGGAATCAAAGGTCATTGCTGGGGGGGGGGGGGTTAAGGTTTCCTCCCCCTTATTGTGGGGTGATTTCATCACACCCGACGCCAAGTGTCGTCACTCACAAAGGGATATGAAAAAGTGGATCAAAACAAAGGCCGGTGTCAGGAGGAGCAGCAGCAGCAGCTGGACTGGGGGCCCTGTATATTGCCATTTCATAATGCCATGATCGGGCTTGAGGATTTTTGGGCATCTGAAAAGTCCTCTCACTTCCTTGCTACCTTCTTTATATCTTGCAAACACGCCTATGGTGCATATATATAAACATATGTATATAGTGAGACCCCCAGATGTGCACACCTCAACATGGGGCCAATTTGACAGAGACATTTATTTCTCAATAAATAATCAAAAATAGGCTCAACTTAGGACACTGACTCAACATGAGGACATTCCATGATGAAATTGCCAATACAGTTTAGGAAAATTAACTTTTATTAGTCTTAATTGCAAGAAACAGATATTTCCAACCTTAAGATATGTGCAAGAAAAATGCTTTGGTACTTTTCCCATCAATTTCCTATACATTCAGCTAATTTTAAAAATTACCTGTAGGACAGAGGGACTTTTTTGTTTCACTTGGATGTCATTTTTACAAATGCCAACATTTCAATGAACTGTACAGTGGTATACTATTCAATGTTTGGAATGTTCTTTTTGGGTTGGAAAGATATTCACTGAATCAAATTGAAATGACAAACAACACTTTTTCTCATGGAATTCTGAAGCATATTCCTTCCATAAAACACCAGTTAAAATTCATATAATGTAAGTCCATGGGAAAACAAGACTTGACTTACAGACAGTAGAACTTCAGGGCACTCTTGAATGCACCAAATATGTCCACATCTTGGGGTCTCACTGTGTTGTGTTCACTGTACTCTACAGCTTTGTGTGCAAGCTTGCCTGACTGGAACACATTTTGACTCTGCAATACAGAAGGCCATAGCTCATCCTTTTTTTCATCTATTCAAAAGATAACAACATCAAAGAATGGGAGTATTTTTTAAAGGGGCGGCTAATCCCGGAATCAGATACCCCCTCACAGTAGTTCAGTTGTACCCTATGCATATAACCCTCTGTTGGCCACAGCGGCGCGTCGAATCTGGTTGCAGTAGAGTATAGACACAAAAAAGTGTCCCGGAACAGATCAGTGTTTTGACAACAAAGCGGGAGCAACAGCTACAGGGGTACATAATCTAAAGAAACATTCATTACGGCTCAAACACCCCCAATCCCGATTAATTTCATGGAAACGAAACTCGATGGCGAAATATTTCGTTCCTTGTATACCCAATCCCTGCCTGATGCTGGGTGCATCTCTTCCTTTTGTTCCCTTCTGTCGACGCTGGAAATTTAAAAAAAAAAACTAACAATAATAAAAATGAATAGACAGAGACGATCTCATTCAGCAATAAAAAGGCGATCGAGCCCTAAAAATCCGGTAAATATGAGCAGCAGCAGCCGCCGTCAATAACAGCCGGGAGCAGAAGGTAAATACTTCCCAGCCACATGGATTTGAATGAGTCACAATCGAGCTGGACAATAAAAAAGCAAATTTAAACCGTGCGAAAGGTGACTAAAAAATCATCAAGGCATATACTACTGTGGTTCAGGAGAAAAAAAAAAAAACGTGAACCAACGATACGTTGAAGCTTATTGATCAATGTTCAGGCCCCTCCGGTGTATGAAAGGAACACAGGGGGCTTTGGGGACATTTACATGCAAAATAGGAGAACCCCCAGCAGTCCAGCCTCGCCCACCCAGACAACTCAGAATAATTGGTGATACAATCCGGGATTTCGAAGGAAATTCTGGTTCCCGCTGATGAAGGCTGAATCGGCCACGAAAGTTCGAATCACACTTGTGAGTGAATAATGTGCTGCTGGCTCTCATCCATCAAAATGGGGCTCCTGGTGATAAAAAGCTTGCAGCACCGTATGCTTTTCTTATGACTAGGGCTCGGTTTGCTCGTGCAAAAAAAAAAAATAAATAAAATAATTTGATGGCAATTGTCATGCACACGGTTTGTGAAGCCTTCTAATTTGCATCCCCCCGCTTTATATATTGTCCATCGATATGTTGTGGTTGGCAGGCATTCATTTCTACCTTCTACTTCTGGCTGATTAAAGAATCAAGAACATCAACAACTAATCATCAAATACTGTACTTTCTCCGTCATCCATGGAATTATTTTGACTTGATGATGACTGTACGACACATTCCAAAACCTGCGGGCTGTTTCCTTGGTTTTTTCTTCATTGGAATGGAACTAATAGAAAATATAATTCAATTGTTGTTGATCAGTTTGTTTTGGTTCCACATTGACTTATTGGAGTATACACTATTTTTGTTGAAGCACAGCAAGACACCTAGATGTGGACAAAATTGGTGTATGAAGAGTGTTCCCAAGTCAAGTCTCATTTTCCCTTAAACTTACATCATTTAATTTCAAGTTGGTGTTTCTTGTTAAAAAAAACTCATCATAATTCCATGAAAATTCAAATTGTCTCCCAATTTAAACTGATTCAATTGATGTTTTTCAGCATGAATGGACATTTTGGGAACTGAACACTAATACCTTCTGTGCAATACACAGAAATGTTGGCATTCTCTTTGAAAATAACATTCAAGTGAAAAAGAAGCATGTCTGGTCAGCTGCCAGTTCGTCAATTCACAATTGCGCACCCACCAGCTGTCAAGCACCAGTTGGTCCAACTGCCAGCCAGGGCAGTCCTTGGCCTTGCCAACCCCCAGCCCACCAAACTGCAGTCCAGTCACCCAATTGTCAGGGCACCCAAACAATATCAGGTGACAAGAATCATGCTGATTTTTTTCCAGAATTTGGTGAGCAGAATGGTATCCAACCACAGATTATTATTTTTTTTGCAACATGTTAGTAATGTTAGGTTAGGTTCAGTCGTTATCCCAGCAAAAAATTTGGCAGTTATCCTCTTGCGTTTGTGCATAAAAGATGGCCTTATAAACATTGTGGCGCCGCGTTTTCCGAGATCACGTGACCCGAGCATGCCACACACACTCGGGCACGTTGACAATAGCCGTACACGGGTACGGCGTGGTACGCGCCCGGTATGTTGTAACACCAACTACTGGGTCGGAGATCGAGGAAAGGAGGAGGAGGGGTCGAAGAGCGTGGCGTGGGCTCCGAAGCCCACAGAACTGTGTGTGCAGCGATTCAGAGTGGAACTCTGTTGTGTTGTTGTCTGTTTTGTCTGAAAGGTTACTTGTCTTGCAATTCTGTTCGAAGCTTTAAATCTGAAGTGTGTTGTGAGTCTGAATTAAAGAAGCTAACTTCTTGGGACTCCCTTCTGGAGGATCCGGCCGGTAAAGGCTGAATCTGTCTTTCATTTTCAAATTCAATTCCTTGTCGATTTCCACCCGACAAACAACTAGACTGAATGTCTACCCAGATGGCCACTCAGACCATAGAAACTTGGCATTATACCCATCTGGAAAAATGGGGATATGATTCCCACTTCCCCTGACGGTTTGGGCCCCCCTTCCCCCCTTTTAAAAGCATCACACTAAAACCTTTTTAATGCAGTAAAAAATGTTTTTAAAGAAGTCAGAGTAAAATGCTTTTTAAAAGCATCACAGAAAAATGTTTTTAACAGGGCAAAAGATGCTTTCAAAAGGGTCACAATGTGACTCTTTTAAAAGCATCACAGAAAAACGTTTTTAACAGGCTAAAAAATGCTTTTAAAAGAGTCACAATGTGACTCTTTCAAAAGCATCACAGAAGAACATTCTCAACATGGTACAAAACCCTTTTGAAAGCGTCAGACTGTGAAGCTTTCAAAATTGTCACATAAAAACATTTTTACTGATATGAAAATTTTTTTAAAAGAGTCAGACTCTGATGCTTTCAAAAGTGTCAAATAAAAATGCTTTTTACCCCATCCTGACTGCGTCAGACAAACAGATCCCTGCTCCAGCCCAAAACTGTTTGACTGTCAACTGAAATGGCCACCTTACGCATAAAAACAGCTGCTATCTCTGGCAAGAACCCAAAATTTTTGCTGGGATGTTTGTTTAGTTTAGGTTAGGTTAGGTTAGGTTGTGTGGGGGTTTGATGAGTTTTTTCTTTTTATGAAAATTTTTATAAGATGAAATTTGGTAAAAGAACAAAATCTGTGGTAAGATACCATTCTGCTCACCAAATTCTGGAAAGAATCAGCATGATTCTTGTCACCCAATTGTTTGGGTGCCCCAACAATTGGGTGACTGGACTGTGGTTTGGTGGACTGAGGATTGGCAAGGCCAAGGACTGCCCTGGCTGGTGGTTGGACCAACAAGCCCTTGACAGCCAGTGGGTGCATGACTGTGATTTGACCAACTCGCTGATGACCTGGTACCAAAAGAATAGAAGGAAGTCCCTCTATGCTGTAGGTAATTTTTTAAACTTGCTAAATGGATACGGTAATTTGGTGAGAGAAATGCCCAAGAACTTTTCTTACATAAATTTTAGGTTTGGGAATATCTTTATTTCATTTATTTTGGCCTGAAATGAATTTGCAATTTCATCACAAAATGCCCCTACATTGAGTCAGTGTAATCATGTAGGCCCTTGTTCATTAATTTTTAATGGGAAAATAAGTGTCCATATGTTGAATTGTCTGCAGGTTGACATGTCCACATGTAGGGGATCTCACTGTATAGTGAGATGCCCTCTCCACACTCCCAGCCCCACAATATTTGTGTGAATTATGTACTACAGTACAGTGTTCGTTGTGAACTGGTGCATGATCCTATAATCCCTTTCCTGAACTTGGTCAGCTTTACACAGTTTAGTTGTATGATCCCGAAGTTGCAATGCTGTCCAACCCAGGATGATGGGATAACATTATTGTCATTTGATCGATTCGATGAGCTGATGATGCTGCTGCGGCAGAAAATTCGCTTCTGCTCTAGCGCTTTGTGCTTATTTATCAACTCATCCTCATCATATATAGGAGTCATAATAAGAGAATATTTTCCAGCTGGGACGACTTGGTATTCTCGCAGACCGATATATGGATTCCTTCCCGCCGGATATAAGAAATAATGACGATTCATTCAGCAGGTGAGTTACATTCCAAAGGGTACGTGGATGAGGAAGATGGTAAAAAGCAAAGACGATGCACTTTAAATTTCCTTCGTTTCTTGTCATAAACTATTGTTGTCCTCGGAATCTAAGCTGCTGACGTATGGTCATTTTGAGGAGGAGAAGAAGAAGAAGAAGAGAAAAAAGAAAGTGAAAGTAGGAAACGAGGTAGTATATACATGTACATCATCCGGAGGTAAATGAAAAATATTTGAAATCCGCAAGGGCCGTCTATATAGTAGTCGAGTATCGTCCTCCTCTCGCGCGTTTTCGCCATTCCGCACGAACATTACGGCGCGTGGTTTTGACAGGGCCTATTAAGTCTGAGGAACCAGGGCCGGCGGGCCATGCATTAAAATCAATCCGGAATCATTCCGGCGGAAAAGAGGGTGATTACGGCACGCGATTCTGCGTGTGACAGAGCCCATGAATCCCAATGAAAACTTGGCCCAACTCTATCATCCTCATCCCCGCCTGCTGCTGGTGCTGCTCCTTGCTGCCTGGCTGGCTGTATATGCATATATATATATATATGCACCACTCGATTCCTGCTGGCCAGCCAGCCTCATCTGAGCATATGGATGCGAAATGCGAGATGACGACGCAACCCATATATACACACACAATGCATCAGACAGGCATCATTCCTACTATAAGTTTTGTGTTTGCTCTGGAGAGGGTCATATCTACCTCTGCATGTGTGTCAAACAGGTGTTTTACCCCTTGTTTTCTCTTCACCAGGTTTTCATGATCAATACTCTACATGATATATAATGGCAGGGAAGACCAAATTGATAGAATCATCAAGTTGCATATCATCATCCATTATGATGTTGGGATGTCCTTTTTTTTAAATTGAATTGAGCAGCACAAGCTTCACTTGCTGCTTCTCAGCATGCTCAAGGTTGAAGCAATGTTCCCACATCCGAGCCCCATCCCCTTGCCTCCCACATTCATCCCAATGCATTCCATCACATCAGAATGGAAAACAGAGAAATACGCTGGATGAAGATATATTGAAAGGAAAGAAAATACATCCGGAAGAGTGCAAAGTGCACAACTGATGCAAATTGTGAATACATACACTTTTTCCCCTCCCCTGAACAGAAAGAAAATATCAGGTATAATGATAATAATTGCAACAGGAAGGGATTACTGTACCCAAATTAAAGCACAAGCAGATGTTGCGCCTGCACCCAGATGATGTTTATTCGACTAAATTATTTGAAGAGAAGCTTTGATGAAAAATCAAATAAGGTTAACAGATTACCTTGATTCTCCAAAATTTTGGACAGAGTCTTTCCATTGAATTTCATGAGTCCCTAATCTATTTGAATGTCCGTCATTGCATATTTAGCGACATGAAAAGGCCTTGTATTGAAAGCATTACAGGTCGCCTGTAAGTGTATCATATCCAGCTGTAATGGAGTGCTGCTGGTCCAATGTTTATTTTCTTTTCTCTTATATCTGCAGCACTGCTAACACGGGGAGCATCACTGAGCAATCAAACTACACAAGAAAGAGGGGAGTATATAGAACTGCACAACTGTGTAACATGTATAGAGTGACACATTTTTACTGTGTACTTCTGCGTGTGCATGCTTGATGAAATTTGTGAGAAAGGCATAGGGAGAGAAATGCATAGCAACACTGCTTCATCAATACATCAATAAATTCAGTAATAGTCATTCAAAGAGTCATCCTCATTGTTGGAACCTGAATTGACATGGCAATAAAGCATTCCGAAATATAGTCTTGATGGATAAAACAAAAGACAAGAGCATTGACCATAGCAGAATCCAGCAAATGATTGTTATCAGCTGTGCTAATGTGTCTGAACTTTTCCTTGGCCCTTGTCCTGCTCATTAATGCAAGATGGGTGTGCAAGCCAGTTCAATGCTGTTTATTTCTCTCCAAATATATGTTGGAACACTGTTGCTAAGTATCTATTATTTCATTTGCCCCAATTCTCTTGGCTGTAGGATGACCTCAGTCTGCCTTTCCATGGTTGATAAAAGGCCAAAATTCCTGTATTATATTTAGGGGTAAATAAAGTCCCTCTGAATGGAGCAGAGTATATTGTAGGATTCTTGTTGCACAGTACAAATGACTTTAAATATACATAATATTTTTTCAGCAAAAGAACTCTTGTTAACACTTAAAATAAAATAGGCACTTAGTGTACCTATGTTTGGGGTGCACCTGGTATAAAGATAGCAAATCTAAAATTAATTAGGTCGACACTCATATAATCATCCTCTTGAAGGTTGACGAGACCAGGGAATTAAACTGCGAGTCAGAAAATTACAAGTGTACAACAACATGATTCAGATAATAGCAAGTACAGTACTGTACTATGCTCAGCTGTCGAGTTTTGCACAAGCACATCAATTTTAATTGTACCCCAATTGAAGGGATTGACGATGCTTGAAATGCTGTACGTATATATACACTCATCCTGCTGAACTCGAGTCCATATACTGTACATGAATGCTGTCATGTATTGGCAACGGCAGAGGAGCCAAAACTTTGCGGAAACCCCCCCTTTTTTTTCTTCACCCGCCCCGATGGCATATATATATGATTCCCCGACGAACAAATGGAATTGAACGCGATCCAATTTCCATGGACCGCGACGCGAATCAAATCCGAATCCGCTTCTGCCCTGCATGCTCCAACATATCACGGGATCTAAGTAAACTGCGCGAAACGGAGCTCAACTCTGCACCAGCAGTCCCCTTGTGCAATAACGCGCTAGATTGGCCTTCAACTTCCTTCGTAATCGCCAATATCATTTGTGCGTCGTCGATTGCGCGTCCTGCTCCTATAATACTTGCTGCGGAATGCTTGCTGTTTCACCCCTACGAACTGCTGTATACAGTACAGCAGGAAAGTAAGAGGATCAGCATCATCATAGGGAGCAAAAATAACTTGGAATGCAACGCTGCCGTCTGTACCGTACTGTACAGTAATGTACAGTACGGGGATCATTCGACCATATACTGTATGTCTTGCAACTTTTCTGCCTAAACATGTCATGCACCGGGATGAGTTCCTCATAATCGTCAACATATTAATATACACACGCATCTTACATTGATGATTGCTGTTATAAAATGCTAGTAACGATGATAATAGTTGAACTTGCTTTGAGTCGCGGATATTGCAGTCTCCCCAATGGAGTTGCAGGGTTTCGAGAATGAATAACCTATTAAGCCAAACCAAACGAAATGAAAATCAAAGTTTTTCACGATGATAACAATAACTCGCAAAGATGATGAACCTTTATTGGATCAACCACGGCTTCCATTTCTCAGTTTTCTGAGCAGAGGAATAGTTGGAATCAGACAATTCCTTCCTTATCCTTGTCTGGTTCAGGTGCCCTTTCAACTTGTTGAATATAAATACTCCGCCATGCAAGGAATGGTGTCTCAGCAATTAAATAACCCCCCTTTACATACAGTGGGACCCCAAGATGTGGACCTAATTGGCATATGGATCATGTTCTTGAGTTGGAATATCCCCATGTTTGGCCTCATTCTCCCATAGATTTCAATGGGAATATTTGCACTTGGTTCTCCTGCAGATAGATAGTTGAGAAAATGTTTCTCAGGAACTGGAATACAATAAATTTTTCTCAACATCAAGATACAGAAATGAAACATCAATAAAGGCAGAAGAAAAGGTCCTGATCACTAAATTTTGTCATGATAATTGTGATGTTGTAGACTCAAGTACATTTCTAGCTGTTCTTGCTTGTGGCAATACTAAACCCTTACTATTTTCATCATCAAACATCCCATTAATACATGATGCCATTGCTATTCTAACAAATTCATGGCACTTTAGTAAAAAATTCATCCAACTCTCAAAGGTTACTAAGTGGTGTAACTCCTGCAGCATAAATACATTAGTTTGTGCATCACCAGAGCANGTCTATAAGGCCGTTTTTAGTGCGTAAACCCTAGCGGTTTACGCCCAAATTATTTGCTGGGCTGCTGCTTCGTCTTCAATATTGGGGATGGGTGGGTGTAGGATGTCCAGTTTTATTTTGTGGAGTGTTTTCTCTTTTATTTTTGTCATTTTTTTGTGCTTTGTTTCATGCTTTGAAATGATTGAATGCATTTGGGGGAGTTGGGTTGGGTGGGGAGGGGGCTTGGATTTGAGAGTTCTGGTTATGCCTTGTGAAAGCTGAAAAGCGGCAAATAAAGTTTTCTGTTCATTCATTCATTCATTCAGAAATGAAGTATGCAGAAGAAAGCAACAGCACAGAATCTGATCTTTTGTCATTAGAAGGTGCTTGAGAAGCAAAGAAGGTTTGAGAGCAATAAGTGGACACACATGATGGTGGAAAAAACTGAACAAAACAGCACAATATTAGCCTGTTTTCATTATGAATTAAGCTGATTTTATAATTATTTTTTTATCATTCATAAATATAAACAGCTAAATTTATTTAGGCAATAAAAGAATTTATAGATTATTAAAAAATTCAAATTCCTCAAGGTATAGAACTTGGTGAAGGTTAAATACTCTTGCAATCCAGTCATCATAACCAATCAAGGATGAAATATATATTTTACTGTGTACAACGCCTTGGACAACTTAGTCTCATCATACTTCCTATAGCAGTTAATTTTGATGGCGATGGTTTGAGAGGGACCAAGAAATTGCGGGCATGAATTGCTTACCATGGCCAACCCTCGTATTGCGGACCAAATTGCGAGTGCTTGCGTGTATAGTACTACATATATAGGCAGTGTATCTATATGGGGGGGGGGGGAGCAAAAGTCACCATCAGCACTTGCGCGTTTCATGGATCCCGACCACCGTTGTCAAATTTGCATTCCGGCGGAATAACAGCAGGGACAAAGACTGCTGCAGTACGGTGGGCTAACGGCTTTTAATCAAGGGCCATCAGAGAGCAGCAAAACGTGCTGCCTGCTCCTGTCTTAACAAAAAGAGCAGACAAAAAAGAGAGGCCCCCATGATGACAAGCACTTCAAGTCACTTATTGTGATTATCATCATCCGCGGAATAATCCCAGTGAATGCGCAGCCTTCTACATACTTGCATATACGTAATATACAATTACATTCTGGTCAGTCGCGGACAGGGGGAGAGAGAGAGAATGAATGAATGAATGAACACTGAGAGAGAGAGAAAAATAACAAGCAAACAAGAATGAAAGCAGTGTAGAAGGCTAAGTCACACGATTTTTCCCCCCTTTTTATTGACTCCAGCTTTGAATTCTGCTTTTCTAGTCATCATCATCAGGGAAAAAAGGAATTCAGGGTTTGTCATCAGAATTTGTGTGAGATTTGATAAAACAGTATAATAGCTGCAGAGTGTCTCACCAACTACGGAATGCTGCATCGCATTCTCAAAAATACACTACAATCACCAAACAAGCAATTTTTCTTGAAGTTGACTGGCACTATTCAGAGAACCTGACACTGTGCTGTTTTTTTGTTTTGTTCGTTTTTGTTGCTTTTTTCTTTAAATCAATATCATTCCGGATGAGTGAGCATAATCATGCGAGTTTTTTAAGGGCCCAACATTTTGCTAGCAGCAGTGGATGTCTTGCAGTATTATCTTTCAACATCCTGCAACAATGTATACAGGATGGGCCAATTAGGAAACCAATTTTCATGATTATACGATACGTTGGTAACTGATTGAGCTAAAGCAATGGAAAATAAATACAGTCACACCCCAATTTAGTGCCACTATCTGTCCCTGAAAATGTTGTAGCATTAAATCAAGGGAAATGCATAAAATTCTTCTGAAATTATTCTGAAAATGGGGGAAAAGGATGCTCAAGATCACTGATTCCAATCTTATGGGATGTGAGCCATGAAAATTGAAAACAATGTTTTCAAGTGTGTGATGTCCTGTTGGGAAAAAGAAAAATACCAATACAATACAGTATGCGCTGAATGTTGAAAACAGTAACACAACTTGATATGTCTGTATATGAATGTACAGTATAACATAAATATACTATACATAACGTAAATTGTGGTTGGACAATATATTTTGGAAAGTTATGAATCCTGTATCCCACATGGCACCACGTCTAATGCTTTGTGCTTATGAGACCACGACTGACTTACAAATAAGAAGACTGTCAGTCGCATGTGCTGCAGTCATTGTCCATCAGATATTCCCATGCAGGTCCGGGTAACAATCAAAGTCCGTTTTCTATGAATAATGCATACTCTATTCTCTGGTACAGTAAATGCATCTTTTGGAAAATGTCCAGTCAGTCAGTCAGTCAGCAGTTATGCCCCTGGTGTTGCTGGATCACTTGTGTCCAGCAACAGCTATACAGCAAAATCTTATCACAAGAATTAAAAGCCACCACAACAAATGTCTCATTATAACAAAATTTTCTCAAAGTCCTGGCAGAAATCCCATGCGGTACATGTTGGAAAAATCTCGTTATAACAAACTCTCCAATTCCAGTATAACACAGTAGTTTTTGGGAACATTTTCTGCTTTCTTGATTTTAAAAAAGTCCATTGAAGGCAGGCACAGTCTCAAATTTTCCATTCAAAATGTGACAGTGACTGGCTATTATTGGGGCATAACATGGAATCAATGATGAATTTATTCAAAATCCACCTGTAAAAATTATCTGTTAATTTTTTTAGGAAAGATGAGCCAGAAGGAAAAAAAAGAACCCAAAAAAACTCACATTCTAGAGGGCTTATATATGCTTGAGAAACAATTCTGATGCTTGAAAATCTTAAGCTTCTTTAGTGCATCCACCCTTACAAATTTGCTTAGAAACCCTTATTCAACAAAAGGTGGTAGTGTATGCCTGTTATTAAGATAAGTTGCTTATTAAGAAATAAATTTCTTTTTGAAAATATTGAAAATTGCTTGAAATATTGAAAATATTGAAAATATTTGAAAATTGTTTTTAAATGCTGAGAAATATTTGAAAAAGCCACAAAATAAGGAATGCTGTATGTTGAAAGTATATGCAGGTTTAATTTTCAGAAAATCTCCCCATTGGTCACAAATTTTGAAGATCTCTCAATAACAAACTTATTTCTGAATTCCACATATGAGCTTGTTGTACTCAGATTTTACTGCAGTACAGTATATAGCAAGGGTGATGCTTGAAATGATGAAAATACTGTTCTGTACTTTACATACAAACGAGGGGTTGAGGAACAAGACGAGGAAAAGCGTGATGCCATCTATACGTATACAGCTGGCTGCTGCCGCTAAGGAAATAAGAGAGGGCGCCGAATAAATTGTGGAACCCACTGACTCACTTAGCCATGAATTGATTCGGCACGTGGCGGCACAAGTGGCGACCTCCGCTTGCGCACCGCCGCAGCAGTCGTCGGCGCTTTTAATATTTCCGGGGTTTGTTCCGCTATGAATTATCCAAACGAGTGCGACTGACACTGACAGCAGCAGCCGCCGTGTGTGCGATCGACACTGTCCCAATAACCAGGATTCCCTTTCTTATACTCCGGTTCACTTCCAGTTTCCCACGCAGTCATTACTATAGTGCACCCTCACATCACGTCAGCCAGCCTATTATCATATGCATATGCACTGATTTCCGGATCCACTCGACCCCCAATTATCCCGAGACCTTCAGTGCTTGTGATGGATGATGTACAGCATGCCAGAGTAGTACAGTTCAGTACTAAACTTTGCATTACTATAAATGAAATGTATTTATATGTGATCGACAATAAGCGTGATGGGAAAGGAATGCAGCTCTCGAATAACTGGCCAGCAGGCAGCATCAAGGATCATCGCTGGAAATGTATCATAACAATAAGTTCCGCGCTCGACTCAGCTCCATCCTGAAATAAAAGCGGCTTTCGACCGGCATCTGCAACAGCAACAGCCCCTCGTACTGCATTTGGTGGCATAATTTGTTTTCCTCCTCATATACGTGATGCCAGCAGTTGCCAATCTGTTGACCATCACTTCCATATACAGTGTGAGTGCTTTCAACTTATTGATGCTGATGAAAGGAAGGAAGAGAGGGGAGACCCTTTTCACCCATTCCCTGAAAGAGAGGGAGAGAGAGAGAAGGTCTGCAGCAATTCCAAACAGAAATCCATTTTTCAGGTGCGATATTTGAAAGGACTTGTTCCCTTTCATCCGTTTATATTCGGCGTTAGGATGGACCACCATGCCCTGAATTTCTCGGCGTTCAACCATCAGAGGTATACAGTATACCTATACACCTGAATCTGTTCACGCTTGGCTTTGAATAGCGAATAGATTTCAATAAAGTCGTCTCATTTTTGTCCGCTTGTGCTTTTGGGCAGGTTATATGGGCCGTTGCAGGAATATAGTGGTTATTATTCAATTCTGATGATCACGAAATACTGTACTTATTATTACTGGTGCATTTTTTTTTCATCTGGGGAGGGGGGGGGGAGAGAGTCAGAAAGTGTGTGCATTCAAATTACCTGCTGTACAATTGCATTTTCTGTTTCTTTGAAAATAAATGCCCATTATTCCTCTTTTCTCCATCCTCATATCATGGAATTTATTTAAATGTATGAGGGTGGGGAGAGGAGGAGGGGTTTTGGTTGGTTGATGGGATGGGGGAGTGCTGAAAAGCAGAGCATAAAGCTTGTTCATTTAAATGATGATAATTGTGCATTCATGCCTTATTTTCTGTTTACCAGCGCAATAAAGTGCAGGTGGATAAAGGGTCAGGTCTGTATATGTATACACTGTACTGCAATGTACAGTGACCAATTCTTGGTCAACTGACCACTAGCACTAACAAGATGACATGCCAGGGTTGTCCAATTTCTGATTGACCTGGGGTATTTCTAAACTATATAGCATTTTGAAAAATGCCCACCCTATTTTAACATTTTAGGATTGTGTTGAGATTAGAAAAAAGAAATTAGATTTGCTGCAAGAGAACAAGTGAAAACTTTCCAGTGTTTGCAAGGGTTTTCCAGCCAAGTAAAACAAAAGCTTTTAAAAATGTTCCATGCTAGACAAAAATTCAATTATTTTATTCTTTTCAAAACAATATTACCTATACATTTTCTGTAATTTTCAAAATTTTTCATTAATTGTTTTGTTTGCCACAAAGAGAAACCAAAGTCGGTTTTGATTTTTTCAAAAGAAATTTTCAATTTCCGACTTTTTTTTCTCAAAAAAAAATCATCCAAAGCCTGATATATCTTTATATGTTTCTTATTACTAAGAGATTTTATGAAAATTTTGTTATTTTTCCATGTTCTGCCTTAAGTTATGGAGGATAACCAGACGTAGTCTAAGCAGTGTTAGATCCTGTCCATGTTTTATTCTTGGAGTTTTCTCTCTTTTGCACAGGGTTCATCCCTGATTCTTGATGATTCCTATGATTTTTATTCCAGGAAAAATGCTCCAGGGGCAAATTTTTAATCATTTTATTCAGTTGTTTCGAAATTTCAAAAATACTGATGAATTCCAATTTTCTTTCTTCCGCTCTTCCTCATGATGCTTTTGAAATTTCAAAAGATTGAATTGAGCAATGATTCAAAATTTTATTTTTTTAATTTTAAAAGTACTGATGCATTCCACATTCTCTTTTCCTTCTTCCAAAGAATGATGAATGTTTGTGTGAAGAAGAACCAAAACAGCAGTTCAGTACTTTTGAAATTTCAAAAAAAATGAACAATGATTTTTAAAAATTTGGAACTGAAGCATTTTTTTTTCTTGGAATAAAAATCATAGGAATCATCAGGAATCAGGGATGAATCCTGTGCAACAGTGAGAAAACTCCAACAAAGAAACATGGACAGCATCTGACAACTGTCTGGGTTTTTTTTTTTCATCCTAAAGGCAGGAAATGGAAAAAATGTACAGAAGTCTCTTAAAATCTTCTGTGAATAAGGAGCATATATAAGATAAAAAAAGGAAACCATCAGACTTTGAATGCTTTCTTCAAAAGAGAAAATAAAAAAATCAGAAATTAAAAATTGCTTTTGGAAAAAGGCGCAACGGACTTGAGTTTTTATTTGTGGTGAACAAAATAATCATTGAGAATTAACAAAAAATGTAGGTAATATTGTTTTGAAAACAATAAAAAACTCAATTTTTGTCTAGCATGAAAAACTTTCAACAGCTTTTTTTACTTGGATGGAAGACCTTTGCAAAAACTGGAAAGTTTTCACTTGTTATCTTGCAGTAAATCTAATTATTTTTAGATCTGAAAATCCTCAGAATCTTCATAAAATAGGATGGGTTAAATGATGATTGTTTTTCAAATGGGTACCTATAGTCTAGAAATTTCAAAGGTCGATCAAAGATGGGACAACCCTGGTACAGTATATTGAATTCCAGTACATGGACTTGCTGTATACACCAAAAAGGTCTTGCATGCGTACCGTGCTGCTATTATGTACCCATCATACACAAATACTGTACTGCTCATCCAGCAGTGATGTACCCTATACTATAATCCTCTTTTGCCTCACAACCATTGAACCTTGCGTCAGATGGGACCAGGCCTATCGACTCCTATGTAGCCCAGCTTACATTGGACGCATGGAAGGTCATTGCCGTGGGTTATTCATGTTGTCCGTCGCCTTCTCATTTCGCCCCTATTCTGGGGCAATTTCGTCACGCCCGACGCCAAATGTCATCAGTCACAATGGGATATGAAAACGCAAATCAAAACAAAGGCCGGAGTCATGACAAGCAGCAGCAGTAGCAGCAGCTGGACTTGACTCCAAATTGCCGTTTCAAATTGCTGTAATCGGGCTCACGGATTTTCGGGTCAATCAAAAAGTCCCATCACTTCAGTATAGTGCATTCTTTCAGCAGTCGTACCAGGGCGACTATACAAACATGTGCACTATACAATACTGCTGCTGTACAGCTTGCCGGACTCCAAAGAAAAGGCAGCCATTCTTTTTTTTTTACAACATGACAAAAAGGGAACATTTTTCAAAGGGGGCAGGTAATCATGGAATCTGATCCCCATGCTGCAGTTAGACTTGTCCAATCCTATGCAGAATTCTGGTAGGGGTGCTTCCAATCAGGCCACAGCGGACACACACACAAAAAAAGGAGGTCCAGTATTATGAAATAGATTCCTGTTTTTACAATAAATAAAGGAATAAGCTGCAACAGGTTTTTTCGTTTAATTTGCATCAAACCCATTTCAGGAGTACAAACAATCCTATTCAGGTGTAACTTAAGCTATGCCTGACAAATAAATAACTGTAACAAGAAGGCGTTTTGAAGAATCTATACATGCTATGCATTATTGAAAGTCCCAAGTAGGTGTAACAGAAACATGTGGTAGTTTTGGCATAGAACGCATTTGCCACATGTTTTGCTCCACCAAATTATTTGCTGGGTAAAATTTGGTGTCATCAGCAGTCATCATAAACCCACTGGTAAACACCAAGGTGTTACTTGGAAATGCATCGAGGTGAATGAGTCGCAATCCAGCTGATACATGACAAGAAAATTTCAACAATATAAGTGACTGACAAATTGTCATAATTTCTATGGTAAATAGTGGGTACGTTTAGTTAACAACTAAATACGAATCAATGACAATGAAGCTTATCGATCAACGTTTAGGTCTGTGTATGAAAGGAACGCACGCGCGTTGGGAGGATTATTGGCATGCAAAATAGGTGACCCCCCCCCCCCCTCGCCCAGTCCGGTCTTGCTCAACACCCGCAGAGAACTGTGAAAAATAAATTGTTCATACAATCCAAAAATCTGAGGGAAATTTGCTTCCCAACAGCTAGTTGGGTTTGATTCACACTTTACCTGGCTGTCATCCATCAAAAGTGTGCTCCTGAAAAGCTCCACCGTCACATGCTTTTCCTAAGATTAAGGCACGCTTTACATCATCGTTGACGGGATTTTTTAAAAGTGCATTCATGAAATTTAATAAAATGTAAACCTCCTTATTTGCATTTCCCTTTGTGTATTTTCTGCGCTTTGTGATTATTTTCTGCCTTGTCTTTCTTAACTGAGTGACATATTACAGTATTTTCAAATACAGTGAGACCCCCAAGATGTGGACATCATTGGTGCATCAAGAGTGTCCCTATAGGTCAAGCCTCATTTTCCTTTAGACTAACATTATTCAATTTTAAATTGGTGTTTTATGACCAAAATACTCACCATAATTCCTTGAAAATCAAAGTTTTTAAATTGATTCAATCAATATATTTCAACACACTATGGACATTTGGGGGATTGAAAACGGATACCTCTGTAAAGTACAGTACATAGAAATGTTGGCATTCTCTGTAAAAAAAAAATAACATTCAAGTGAGAGACAGAGAAGGAAGTCCCTCTATACAGAAGGTGATTTTCTCAAAATTAGCTGATGGAATGGTAAATTGGTGAAAGAAATGCCCAAGAACTTTTCTTACATCAATTTTAGCTTTGAAAATATCTGTTTGTTGTAATTTGGCTTGAAATGTATTTGCAATTTTATCACAAAATGTCCCTATGTTGAGTCAGTGTCCTGATGTTTGGCCTTTTTTATTAATTTTTTATGGGAAAATGAGTGTCCCTATGCCAATTTGTCCACATGTTGAGGTGTCCACGTGGGGGGGTCTAACTTAAAATACAATCAACACCAGCAGGGAACTGGCACCACACTCCTACATTCAATTTCTATGGGATCTAGAATTTGCTTACAATTCATCTCACCCCAGTTGGAAGCTTGGAACAGGTGCAAAGATTTCCAAAATATCAAGGGGGAGGGCAGTTTTCCGCATGATGGTTGGTTTTCATCTTATTGGCATATGAAGGCAATTTCCAAGGGGAGAGAGCAAGAGAGAGAGATAGGGAGAAACGAGATTGATGAAATTGCCAAAATCCGCCAGGACAGTTTCGTTTCGATTTCGCCATGATCCAGCACAAACTATTATGGCGCATGGTTTGGACAGGTCCTGTTGTAAGCTACAGTCGGAGAGGAACCAAGCATCAGGACCGGGCCATGCATTAAAATCAATCTGGAATCATGCTGCCGGAAAGGAGGCTGATCAGGGCACCCGATCCTGCCGGTGACAGAGCCCATGAATCCCAATGAAAACTTTCCTCAACTCCTCCCCCGGGGCCTGCTGGCTGTTATATGCACTCGTCTCTATATATAGTCAATACCCGACCGAGAATAATGGATGCAAAATGCCAGACAATGGGACCCATGTGCAGGTATTTCTACAATTCCCTGGCGGGGTCCTTTTCCAGTTTTCCTTCTTTCCAATGGGGCAGTACAGTACTGTAATGTGCAATGACACCCCAAGATCTGTATGTAATTTGTGCATCAAGAGTGTCCCTAAGTCAAAATGTCCATAAGTTGTGTCGCATTTCCCTTAAACTTGCATTATATAATTTGTATTTGGTGTTTTACGGACAAAATCTCCATCATAATTCAATAAAAAAAAGTGATTATCCAAAATGACTATTAATTGTGGGAGGAAGAAGCAGGCGGATTTCTAGGATGAAAGCTTAATTCTCTAATGACTTGTCAAGGAAAAAATGAGGAAATATTGCAAGCTTGGCAAATCCCTTTGTTTAGAAGGGGCTTTCAAGAAGTATGAGAAAGGGCTATCCTAAAGAGCTTGATATTTCTTAGGTTAACAATGAATTCACTGCTGAGCCTCAACCTTGCAAAAGATATCTTACATACAATCCTCCCCTTCTGCAATGACCAGCTGAGCCACATGTGAGACATGTTTCTTTGATTAGTTTGTTTAGATATTGACAAAACAAGCAGCAAATGACTGCGCATTGCCTTGAATGCATGAGAAGCCACCAAAGAGGCTTCTCAAGTATGTTTTATTGTAACAGGTAGAATATTTGTCTCGTCTGAATACACAATAATTCCAAACTCTCCATCTTTCTTCTGGACCCTTAAAGTAGGACTATACTGCAATGTGATTAGGATGGTCTTATTTTGTTTTGGCTCCAGGACTCTTCAACCCATTCACTGAGAAAAGTATCATGCCAGAAGGGATGGAGTACTGTAATCTATAAACAGTATGTACATCAGCTAAATCAGCAGTACACGTGCTTTTTAAAGATGACAGTGCGCTGGTTGGTGCAACTTCTTAGGTGAAACAGTTTTATATTTGGACAAAAATTTTAAAGTCATTTCAATAGATGGTCTTTATCCACTGACATTTCCATCTTTTCCTCTTTAACTTGGCTTGTGCTTTTCTCTTCCAACCCTCTGAGGATCAATTTTTTCTCACCTTGCCATGTAGTAGTTCGTTTCTCATCTGTAGCAAAATTTTCGGGATCTTCCTTATATATTGGGTGGGAATTCAAAATCTCACAAGCTACTTTATTCAATCATGAATAAAGGTGATACGCTGACACCATGGTCTCTGATATCAAAGCACAAGGTCTTCAGCTTGTTTCTGTATGAGGTTTAGTTGAATGAACAAATTAGAGATGATGTGTATTATGAACACATGGTCATGGTGCGCAGACTCATCCTCNACAAGGTCTTCAGCTTGTTTCTGTATGAGGTTTAGTTGAATGAACAAATTAGAGATGATGTGTATTATGAACACATGGTCATGGTGCGCAGACTCATCCTCATGTCTAGCTATCCTCCTCATAGTGCTGCTCATGCAGTCAAGTACTGAACTGTACCAGAGTGTCTCATTGTCGGGAATCCAGCTGCCTGCCATCATCAAGTCAGAGCCATCAGTTGACGAGTGGCCTCTTATACGTGCAGTAGTAGAAAGATGCGGACAACAGGTCTGCTGGAAAGTTGGATATCCTGCCAACAATGGGACACACACGAGGCTCGAAAGATTGGTTTCCCCCATCAGCAGTGCTGCTGGTCTTTATAGAAAACGTACGACGGGAAACTTTTTCCTCAGCTCGCTGGGCTTATCCAATTTCGCCGGCTTGCTTCCTTCCTTGCTGCATTTCCGCCTTTTTGCATACTCGTCGTGGCTGCTGCCTGGCCCGGAAAGCATCCGGAGGACGTTTATTCAAACTGGGGGCTCTATAAATCCATAAATGACTCCTGCATGGAAAGCCGTCCATCGATGAACTTATTGGCGGGCGAAGGGAAAAATTTACATGAAATTGATTCCTGTGGCAACTTTGATCCGGCACAATCATTAGCATTTCCATCCTCCGGCCAAAAAGCGCGCGTGTTTTTTTTTATTAATATTTTTCTTTTGTGGGTTTTCTGTTTTCCCTGCTTCATCTCTTCCTTATTGTGCTGCTGCTGCTATCCTGCACATATTATATGCCCTTAATGGAGTCTATATCTATCCCGGGAAGCAGATTTAATCTACATTCTGAGACCATCAGAATTTCTGGACGTGCAAAAAAAAAAAAAAGGCAGCCTACATGTATCTTATTTGTTTTTCATCCATCAGCAGGAAATTGTGCCAAGCTTGTGGTGGACCCCTAATATTCCCATTGTGGATGCCATGGTTACTGGATCTATAAATTAACTTTGGGTCACCATTGTTGAAGCCAAACGTGAATTCTTTTTTTCGGTACTGTATATACAGTATATAGGTGCTGATTGGATCAAGCAAAACACAAGTGTTAGGATGAGATACTCTGCCTATAGTCTTCTTTACTGGAGGCCCACAAGTAAGGGAAGCTATTTCAAAACACAGGAGCACTGGAGTATAGGCAAAATGAAAGGATGACTCCAATAATCAAAAACAAAACAGCGAGGATCCACAATTGCTCATTACAGTACAAGGGCTGAGGCGCATGGTATTTATTCCAGCTTGTGTTGGATGAATTTTCCGTGTTTCGAATCGCCAATCACACATTTTAAGCGTACAGTATTTTTTTTTATATCTCTCCATCTGCACATTTTCGAGTTGAAGACAAATTTCTAAATTCCTATACCCTCCAATAACGTGGAAAAATTCAACTGGACGCAACGAAAGTCGACATTTAGTTCGTTTCACTCTGGAATTGAAACATATTGAATTTTCATCAATTCATATGTTTTTCGAGCCGTTTGAAGCGCAACGAAGTTTTCTGCTTGGCCATGGTTTTTTTTATTTTTTATTCCACTGAAAACTTACTGACCCACCGTTGAAAAAACAGCACTTCTTCGAAATTCGTTAATGCAGCGGAATGTCACCATGATGAAATACATCAGAAGGAATCGCGATCATTACAATATACTGCGGATAGGTGTCGCAGAATGTTCCCCGACGCTCACGCTGCCTGCCTGGAGAAATCCACATTTTACATCAAGGCGACATCTATTAAACGGCGTGGCTTGGCATCGTTAAGTTCAAGAAATCCAGAAAGTTTTTGCTGCAGTGAGGCATCCAGGTATGGGCTGGCCCCTGTTCGGTGTCTTTGGACCTGAGATATATGAGTTTCGTGGTGGACCTATCCAATGTCGCCGCAGGTTTGAGCGCTATTTCCTCTGGCGCTACTGGCTTGGCGGTCTATCCTCTGCTAATGACATTCTCTCCTTGGAAGCCAGTTGTGAGTGACTTCAAGAATTCCCATTATTTCTGTGCAGTGCTTGATGAAGAATGACTGTGTATAAAGTCTTCTCAGTGCCAGTGAATTATAATTCACTTCATGCATAGAATGTATGGCATGCTTTTTTCATGGAATGATCAGGAATTTTTCTGCATATACAATGATTTCAATAGCTCTGGGATTTATTTTTTGAACTAAATTTTCTCCTAAAATTATTGAATAAACGTTTCTTTTCACCATACCTTTTGACTGAGTAGGCCCCATGACTATTCTTCAGGATTGTTTCTTTGCAGTACAGAGAATATGAAAAATTGTTTAAAATAATGGTACATTTGATGCTTTCAAAAACCCATGCTAGATTCAACATGAGGTAAAGAATACTGTATGTTGAGATTGGTACAGGTTACAGCTTCAGAATGCATGTGAATTCATGCATACAAATGTTTGAACTTTTCATTTGATGAATTTTTCTCATTTTGTACAGGGATGTGCTGTATACAGAATAAAGTGGTTACATATGCATAAAATATTACATATTTTCAATTTGGTAAAAGTTTAATTGATTTTTGTGGACATTCCAGTATAGGATGCATTTTATTTCTAAGGTACTTGACGATGTTTTAAGCTTTTGCAATTGCACTTCAATAAAAGTTCAACTGTACAGTAACATTTCAAAACAACAAATTCCCCGGAATTTTTTGAATTCTTTTTTTCTAAATTTTTAGTTTTTCTTTCATTTTTTGACTGAGCTTATGCAGAAACCTCAACATATATACAAGTATTTCAAAATTTGTTTTCATTTGTAAAAAAACGAATGACTTTAAATGTTCAAAAAAAAAATCATTCCACAGGCTTTGTATTTCCAGGCATGAATTTCCAGCTTTGTGAAAGACTTTACAAATTGGAAATTCAAATTAAAATTTGCTTTCATTATTGGAATTTTGTTATTCAATTACTTTTAAACCTAAAAATTTGTACCAGTTTCAAAATTCATATGAATGGGTGGACACAAGGGCCTGCAAATGTGTCTTAGGAACTATACTGACATATCAACAAAGGATACTTCTGAACCAAAACCATCACCAACCAGGGAAAGTGTGCCATGCTACCAACATCAGCAGAGGTCACTGCAGCTACAACAATGGGCATGAAGGGCCCAATGTAAGCTGCTGGTGATAAACGAAATCCCTGCACTGTCAACAGCAGTGCTTTTGTGCTAAGTCTAATGCCAAACTGGCATCAAATTGAAGTCACTCAATGGCGTGACGCGGAACCTGCTGGCTCTGTAAGTGTTCGGCGTCCAAACGGGGACTGGCGCCCTAGGAGCAGCCCAGAAGGTTTTCGGCCGCGGGATTTTCGTCACTGAGTGTTGCACGATTTTGCGTGGAACCTTCGGTGTTGGTCAGAAACTGTTCGCAAAACATTTGTGAACTGTGTGTGTTGAGAAGATGAACGTCTACACTCGCTGAGCGAAGAAATGGTTTTCTATCGTCTTAAATTTCCGACGGTATCCTTGTTGACCTGTTGTGTGCTCGTTTTTCCCCCATGAATCGTGGATTTTCACATTGAACGGTTTTCTGCTTTTCCGCTGAGAAGTTCATTGAAATTGTGGTAGGTGCAGAACTCGCAATTGTGATCGGTGCAGAACTCGCAAATGTGATCGGTGCAGTTCTGAAACATTGAACATTGATTATCTTGGTTATTCATGTATTTCCGGTGATGTTAGACGCGGAATACAGGACCACTGATGAAAATCATGAAATTACCGTATACTATATTCTACAGCCGAGTTCTTCGGTTTTTTCAGATCCCTGAATTATTTACTCAGTAGTCAAGAAAGGTGAATCCTTGGTTATGCTGGGTATCCGTTTGTCCTCAATTTTCAAGGATCAGTGCACGAACGACCTACCCTGTTCATGTACCGTTCCCGCTTATTGACGAGGACCATTGTTTGCTTACAGCATTCGTTGTTCGACCTTGTAACTGTAGAACCGGTGCGTGTTTGAATGGAGAGTTATTTTGTGTGCTGTAACAGTGGGCGATGAGCCCCGTGGGCCAGATGGACAACTACATCCCAGCTCACTACCACGGCTTGGAAGCGCAGGATGCCCAGCATTCTCAGATGGCGCAAATGGGGAATAACAACATGAAAGTGGAGGAGATGAGCCTCCACGGACACAGTCAGTATTTGTGTGACTCCAATGGCATGAAGACCTTGGTGGCAACTCAGGGTGGTCCAGGTGGAGGTGGTAGCACGGGCCAACAAGTGCAAGACCCGCAGCCCAGCACCAGTCATCCCAGGGATAGCCAGGCAAAGCTGGGTCTGCCCAACGGCAAAAAGACCAAGGGTCGTGTCAAAATCAAGATGGAGTTCATTGATAACAAGCTTCGTCGCTACACTACATTCTCAAAGCGAAAAACGGGCATTATGAAGAAGGTTCGTTGTGCTTATCCAACTTCAAACTGTGGATAGGATTTGCTTTAGCCCGTTCACTGTACACGTAGATGTTCTCATCCTTTTAGACGTGCTATTGCTTTCATTAACTTTTGCAATGTGACTTACTCTTTGGTGGAGCCGAAGTATCCTTTCAGCCGTTGCCCAAATATAACTGTCTCCCGCATGATGGTGACCATAATGCCCAGATCTTTCAGAACTATGAAGCTTTGTCTAAATCTACCGTTACCTGTTGACGTGTTCTTCAGAAAATGTTTAAATTTCTCTACGTTCGTGAATCATTAAAATAGCCGAAAATAGCCATATGTGGGGTTGTAATTAAAATCGGTGGGTAAAGCTGCACGTAAGGAACTTAAGTTCTCTTGAGACTCAATCTGAAGTACTAAAACATACTGTACTGGAATATCTCTGGATCGAGCAGCTTAGTCAGTTGAAACATGGCTGTTTGTTTTGTGAACAGTTCAAGAATGTCCTTTGAGTTCTCATAACTGTTCTACGAAGTTTGTTCGGTTCTTGAGTATCTGCAGACTTGTGAGCTCATCTTTCAAATATGTTTGTCTTGTGCGTACGTGAATAGTTTGTTGCTCTTGTGATTTTTTGTTTTGTTTAGCCTTGCCTTTTGTGATGTCGTCTGTGAACGAGACAGAAGATGCACGAAAACCGGGAGATTTTTTCTAGTGTTCGGCTCATCCTGCTCCTATCGCGGAACAGTTTCGCGAATGAGATTGCGTTGATGGTATCCCCGTCCGAAGTGAACCGTACCTGGTCTAACGTTCTAGCTCTATCGCATGAGCGAGTGTTATTTGTTTATATGCGCTCTACTTGTGGTGTACGAGACACGTGCTTCGAGTCCATCAGCACCCATCGTTGGCTTGTGCCTGTTCGGGGCTGCCAAAATCACGTTTCACGTTTGTTGTGTTCGTCAAACTTCTTGACATGTTGTTTTGTGTTTTGTTCTGCACAGGCGTACGAGCTGTCGACGTTGACCGGCACGCAAGTCATGCTCCTGGTGGCCAGTGAGACCGGGCATGTGTACACGTTCGCCACGCGGAAGCTGCAGCCCATGATCACTTCGGACACGGGCAAGGACCTGATCCAGATGTGCCTCAACAGCCCGGACCCACCAGCAGACCCGCACTGCCACGCCAATGACCCTCGTGGCCAGCCGTCGGGCTTTGAGGAAACGGACCTCACGTACTCGGTGGACGATGAGAAAGTAAGAGCCCCTACGAGCATTATGTTCGGCGCCGCGCCGCCATTGTCGCATGCGACCCAGATGTCACCGCCTTTGCTGCACCACCACCACCACCATGGTGCAGCAGCTGCTGCTGCTGCTGCCCACCATCACCACCACCATCATCAGCATAGTGGTGGTGCAGGTGCTTACCACGTGCCCCCTCACCACATCCCCGTGCACCAGCAGCAGCACCACCACCATGCCCAGGCCGCGTATTCCCCGCAAGGCATGGTGTTGCATGCTCATCCAGGCACTGCCTCTCCCCCGGGTGCTGGTGCTGGTGCTGGGGCGCTGCTCGTGCATACCCCGAGCAGTGGAGGAGGAGGAGGAGGGGTATCGCCGTCCTCTACTCCATCGCCAACTGCCGGCATGGGCCATCGCCTGTCCCAATCCCATCACATATCTTGTTCCGGTGCTGCCCAGCAGCACCTGGATACCTAGGCCCCCTTTTATTCTTGTACAGTCGTATGATTCTCTCTGGCAAGGCAGTACAAATGACGTTGTCTGCACATGTTGCGCGGCGATCCATTGACTGACGATCGATATAGAACAACTCAAACTCCAGCAAGAATTCTTCGCGCATTGTATGATGAATGCCTGGAATCACACTTGATCAAAAGAATGACATGATGCCACTTTGGGATAATTTCCTGGGACGAAACGCATCACTCTGACGCGCTGATGTGTGGGGAGGATATATTTTATCTACGTAGATATTTTAGTCAGGGACTTGGAGCAGGGTTCAAAAAGAATTTTCTCTGCTTGGCTCGGGAGTCGGGGCACAATCGCCTGCTCTGGGCTGGTGCTTCGCTGCGGTGCTCCAGAGCTCCGGACGCTTTTCAGAACCACGGACCGGTAAAGTAACTTTCCGTTAAATGGATCTTATGATAACAAATTTTGCTACAGCCATGTTTTCTCGGTCTCAGCAGGTTTTCCATTGAAAGTTATTTTTAAAAACTAATTTTCAACAATAGTATCAGTATAATACACTTTTTGTTTGATTCTACAGTGGAGTCGTGACTTACAAATGCCCTTGCTTACAAGCTTCCCAGCAGACAAACTTTGATTTTGGGTCAAAAGGAATTTTTTTTTTTAGCAAAACTGAGGGTTTCCATTATAAACTCCCTTATTGATTTATCTCGGAATGTATCACGAACTTAATGATGGATTCTTAAAATCCCATTTTCATTCATTCTAATTTGTTCAAAATTGAAGATTTTTGACTTGTGAAACGTGATGAAAAATATGTAGAAAGTAAGATAAAAACAGTGTCTAACAGTGTTGTCCGATATGAAAATATTATCTTTGAGCAAAATCTCTGTATTCCATTCATTCTTACTGAATATTGCCATACCTTTCACATGGCCAAATTGATGGTGTGAACAATTTCTTCATATTGTCTTAAAATTTGACTTTTACGCATATGAAAAATATTTGGAAAATTTTTCTTGATCTTCATGGGGACTTGCAAGGTTTTGGAACCAATCTTATTAATGTCATTCAGCTACCAAACAATTTGGCTGACAATTTTTGGACAGTAACCAATTAAGTTCGTAAGCTGAGACCCTGTGTTACTGGTAAAACAAATTTTTAAGGATTGAGAGAAAACTGGAAATCCATCTTGAGCATGAAGAAAAATCATTGAAGTATAGCAATGATAATTTTTATGCACAGGAAATTTTGCATGATGATGGGAAGTATGAAACATAACACCCTTATCAGAATTCATGTAGATCCACTTTAGGATTTGTAAACGCTCAATTTTTTCAAATATATGGCATATTTGAAATAATACTTTACTGCTATTTTTGGGAACATGCTGTCTGTAAGGGAATACTTTCTCTTATTGAACATGTTTTATTTATTTTGTGTATATTTCACTAGAACTAGTACATTTTTTGAAGATACAGTATAAGGGAAAAAGTCTAAAATGAGAGGATTTTATTTTACGTTTTTGATTTGTCCAGATTAGTCCTTTAAAAAATTTGAAGTTATGAAAATTCTTGAAATACCTGTTGTGTAACCTCAATTCAAATAATATGTGTCTCACATAAAATTGCCGTCCCAATTCTTCAAGAACCCTGGCTTGCTTTACAAAATTGTTCATTACTGTATAATGAAAACAGTATTTTACTGGCCCCCTATAACTTTGTATTAATGTCTTTTCAGTGAAGAATATTTCCACAATTATTTTAATCGAAGACACTTAACCGATTGGTCTCACAAGCAAGCCTCATGACCAAGTTGCACAAAAATGAATGCATAGTAGAAACTACAACCAGGATACAGATATGTAGTTTGGATGAAAAGTAGACAAATAAATTCAGTTGGCAAGGAGAGATCAATTACATGGATATAAGCCCCCTCCTCTCTGGAAAAAATACTGTGCAGGTAGACTTTCTACAAAAGTTATTTCCACCATGATTTTCTCTGTATAGTACAGTACAGTTGAACCTTGATAACTCTAACCTCCAATGGTGAAACCACTTATTTTGCTTTTTTTCAAGTCACTTTTTGAATTCCCTCTGAAATTATGCTTGAAAATAACCTCTCTTCCTGAAAAGCTTTTTGCTTCAAGACTCCATAATTGAAATTTTGCAGAGGCTTTTTGGCTATAATTTTATTGACACAGGAAAAAGTAAATCAATGAAGATGTTTTACTCAAGGTATTTTGAAAGGAATTTGATGAAAAGTAGGGCAAAGAAACCCTTGTCTCCAAGTGCAGCATCCTGCCAACTCATTTGAGAAGCAACATGAAAATATTAGCAAGTCACAATTTTTTGGCATTCTTTGTTCAATTCCTGAACGCAATTCTCATTTTCCAAACTGAAAACCTCCCTATCTAGAATTATTTGCTGACCCCTTGAAGTTCAAATTTATAATGATTCTTTTTTACAATATGTAGAAATTTAATTCTTGAAAATGAGCACCTACCATAGAGAGGTTTTCTAAAACAATGTTTTTCGACCCTTGCATTTTGTTGTCTACCGTATAAAGGGTCCACCTGTACTGTACCACAGCAACAGGGGATGCATGCTTCAAGTTTAATATTAAAGGACTTATCCTAGATGAGGGATTTTTGTTGGCTGGCACCAGCCGAACAATTGTATATACCAGGGCCAGGGGACTTTCCCCAACTTTCTAAAATTCAACTCGGGCTTGAAGCCTGAAAGCAGCAGAAAGTTATTTCCACCATGATTTTCTCTGTATAGTACAGTACAGTTGAACCTTGAGTCCTTGATAACTCTAACCTCCAATGGTGAAACCACTTATTTTGCGTTTTTTTTTTCAAGTCACTTTTTGAATTCCCTCTGAAATAATGCTTAAAAATAACCTCTCTTCCTGAAAAGCTTTTTGCTTCAAGACTCCATGATTACAATTTTGCAGAGGCTTTTTGGCTATTATTTTATTGACACAGGAAAAAGTAAATTAATGAAGATGGTTTACTCAAGGTATTTTGAAAGGAAGTGGATGAATAATAGGGCAAATAAACCCTTGTCTCCAAGTGCAGCATCCTGCCAACTCATTTGAGAAGCAACATGAAAATATTAGCAAGTCACAATTTTTTGGCATTCTTTGTTCAATTCCTGAACGCAATTCTTATTTTCCAAACTGAGAACCTCCCTATCTAGAATTATTATCTTGACCATTGAAGTTCAAATGTTTAATGATTCTTTTTTACAATATGTAGAAATTTTCTTCTTAAAAATAGGCACCTACAGTATAGAGGTTCTAAAAAACAAATCATCTCTAAAACAATGTTTTTGGATCCTTGTATTTTGTTGTGTACCGTATAAACTATAGTTTCCAGTTTAGTATTGAAGGACTTATCCTAGATGAGGGATTTTTGTTGGCTGGCACCAGCCGAACAATTGTATATACCAGGGCCAGGGGACTTTCCCCAACTTTCTAAAATTCAACTCGGGCTTGAAGCCTGAAAGCAGCAGAAAAAAAATTTGATTGCTCGGGGGCTCTGCTCCGCTCTGACAAAAATCGTCTACTCAGGAGATCGGGGTTCCATGCTCCCCTTCCGCTCAGACTCCCTGGTTTTTAATGCAGTACAGTACTTTTTAGTGATGATGTAGTAGTTACGCGGTCCAGCAAGGTAATGGGATAGGAGTGAGGTGGAAGTGGAGGTGCGTGCGCGCGTGCCTGTCGAAATGTGGAGAATGTGGCAGCCATTGTGGCTTGCACCAGCGTGTCAGTGTCCAGTGTGCTGGTCATTCATTTCCTTCTGCCCTGCCTTCCTGCCTGGCTGGCTGGCTGGCGGGTGGGAAGTGAACTTGTTCACCTTATTTGGTCAGCTGCGGCGGGTTGTCACTGCTTGAGCCTCACCAGGTGTCCTTGATTTCCCCTCCCTGCCTCAGTCCCCCTCCCTTCCATTCCTCGTGTCTTCATCATCATCATCGTCGTCGTCGTCGTCACCAACAAGAATGCATGAACAATTTTCAGTGTTGCAGATGCAAGAAAGCTTGGCTCACTTTTCATTAATAGCCTCTTGTCAAATGTTCAGTCGAGCTACTGTAATGGAAAGGACACTATTTTTTGATGGTAAGGAGGTTGACTTGAATTGGAGATTGAGTGAGAGAGAGAGAATGTTATTGGGAATAATCAAAGCCAAATACTCTATACCAGTATTTCTGAACCTCAATGGGCCGTTGGACTGGCAAATTTTCTTGAAATTTTTTTTATATATTGGGAAAATTTGAATAATTCTATAGACTGGCAAAGTTTCATAAACTCTTTGCAGACTCAAAATAGTTTTGCTTGAAAGACTTGATGGTGGAAAAAAGTCTGCTTTTTTTCCAACAAACAACTAAGCGTGCACTATGGTGCAACATTTTCATAAAATAAGTAGGTAGGCTTGAAGAAAGGTTTTTCTGGTACCAGGTCAGCGGCTGGTCATATAAACCACAGTTGCGCAACAAACTGTGGTTTGATCACCCAACAGCAGCTGGTAATCTCTGGTTGTAGGAATTTAAAAAAAATCTAAAATCGTGATAGCAGTGACTGTCCAGGCATTGGTGAGGAGAATGGTTTTTCCTCTTTTTTTTTTTTTTAAATTTCATCCGATGAACATTTTTGCGAGATAAAATTCATCAAAGCTAAACTAACCTAACATTGATGAAATTTTGTAGCAAAAAAGAATCTGTGGTAAGAAATAATTCTGTCCACCAATGCCTGGAAAGTCACTGCAACCAGGATTTTGGAGAAAAAATGTCCCAAAACCTAAAAGATTGCCAGCTGCCTCTGGGCGCCCCAAGAATTGGGTGACCAAACCACGGTTTGTTGGGCTGGGGATTGGAGCAATCAATGTTTGATAACTGTCTGGTGCGCAACTTTAGTTTGCATGACCAGTGCATGCCTGGACACAGGTTTTTTTTTCAGAACGAAATATTAAAATGATTTATTTCATGAGGAGAAAATATTTGTCAGAAGCAGTGCTAGGAGAGAAGATAAATTTTTATTTCCCATGAGATAATTTTAGCTGACCTTGTTTTGCTTAAACTTCAGGAATAGATTCTGTAATGTGATGCATGGGTACTTTTGCTGAATTGATTATGCTGCTGGCTGGCCTCTTGGAAAACATTTCTTGTGTACTGGCAAAAACCAATTTCTGAAGACCAGTACCAGTCCATGGACCACAGATTTGGGAACACTGGTGTAGAAGCCTAATCTTCTTTTGGCTTTACTTGTATGTTTATTGGAAACTGGGGTGTTATTGAAAACATCTGGAGGGTGATGATTGATTGGTGTCTCAACAACTATCAATTGTACTTTCTGTGTTTTCCACTGCGCAGAACCAGCCAATTTTTCAAGTCTTAGTCAGTTGATACTGTGTCAGATGAATTATCTGATTATTTTACTGTACCTCAAATGACCTCATTTAGAATAGCAGCTGGTCCGATATTCCGCAGGAAGTGGAGTCGTTTCAAATTCCGGGGGTCTGGCTCACTTGTTCATTTAAGCAATCCGGATATGAACGCTTTAGTTCCTAAATTCATTGGGTGGACCCTAGTAATGTAGTAATATTGGAGATGAGCTTTTGCGCGGAGATTGGATTATTCAAGGTTTCAACTGTAGCAAAACCTTTTTTTTAAGAAGTTTCTTGAAGCGACGAATTTATTTGCTCTGAGGCGAAGATGATACTCTCGGAGATTCTTCCATTTCAGTCAAAGGGCTCCAATTATCCATGATATATTGTGCATAAATGAACATGGGGCCCAGATAGTTATTGAAACGATTGCTTCCAAATTAAATACAGTACTGGCCTCGCTTTTTTATAATGATAATTATTTTTTGCTTTATGTACTGCTGTGTCAAGCATTTTCATTTCATCCGAAGCATGCAACAAGTTGAGTAGTGAGACTGGTTGTGAGCGTGCGAAAAAACTCTGAAGAGGTTCAGGTGTAAACGTGCTTTCCATTATTTCCCGTGTTGTGTTTACGTGTTCCGAATAGGGCTGCAATTTCTGCGTGTTTCTTGAGCGGCGTGAAGCGAAACGTGCAGTACAATAATTTAAATGATTCTTGTCCATTATCCTCTGGTGTTGTTTCTGTCGGATTTTCGAAAGTCTCTTATTCAATCAAGTTCAACTGAAGTATCTTACTGTACGCGATTCTTGGCAACGTTTAGCGTTTTACGACTTTCTTCCCTCCCGAGTACAGTACAGTACAGTATCCATCCCGGTGAGAAAATGAGTGCTGCCATGTGCGATAAATATTATGCATATTTTTTTAATCCGTGGATTTTTACAAATGAATATTGTGAAGCAGCTAGGTTTAATTTTTATTATTATTTCACGGAACGTGTTGTTGTGCCCCGTCGTAACCGAGATGAGTTGCGGTAGGACAGGCAGGTCCTGCGGAAGAGTCGTGACACGCATCACCCAGCACTGATTGATTCGTCTTTGGCGTACACTACAGTACAGTACTTGGTTTTGTATTGTTTTACGATCGCGTGATGATCGAAAACGTGACGCGAGAGTTTCTGAATATCGGTCCAAGAAGTCGGCGTGTGGTATCTGCTGGGAAACTGGGTGTTGACAAGAAATTGCAATGACGGGAACAGAAGGCGTTTAAAAACGCATCATTGCACGGCACCTGTTGTATTCTTTACGTCGAGATCATCACCAGAGGGAAATCTCTTCTTTTTTTTTTTTTTCGTTTCTCAGCATATGTACTGTGCAGTAATTCGTTTGGTGATTTCTGGTTTGGTGAGTCATCAAGTCCGTGCTGAACGCCGGCGTGGCTTCAGAGTAGCCGCTTCTTTATACAGTATATGCTTCCAATGGACAAAACCTGAAGAGACCCCGGGGCGTCTATTCCCCCCGTCTTGTCGAGGTTTAGGAACGTGCGTGTGGACGAGGACGAGGGTTTTTTTCTTTCTTTCCTTCTTTCCTTCCTTCTTTCGTTCCTTCCTTTTTTCGTTCCTTGTTGGTTTCGGCGTTGAGCTTGAGATGCTGGAAACCCAATCAAATCAATGAAAATGGAATAGCATTTGGACTGCTAATCGTGACTTGAC